>CM042402.1:12569646-12699646 GCA_023634145.1 Thymallus thymallus | reverse complement strand
AAAGACAGGATTGTGTCGAGGGACTGATCTGGGGAAGGGTACCAAAACATTTCTGCAGCATTGAAAGTCCCCAAGAACACAGTGGCCTCCATCATTCTTAAATGAAGGTTTGGAACAACCAAGACTCTTCCTAGAGCGGGTCGCTCGGCCAAACTGAGCAATCGGGGGAGTAGGGCCTTGGTCAGAGAGGTGAACCTGATGGTCCTCTGTGGAGATGGGAGCGCCTTCCAGAAGGACAACCATCTCTGCAGCACTCCACCAATCAGGCCTTTATGGTAGAGTGGCCAGACGGAAGCCACTCCTCAGTAAAAGGCACATGACAGCTTGCTTGGAGTTTGCCAAAAGGCACCTAAAAAAACCTAGATTGAATTATTTGGCCTGAATGCCAAGCGTCACGTCTGGAAGAAACCTGGCACCATCCCTATGGTGAAGCATGGTGGTAGCAGCATCATGCTGTGGGGATGTTTCTCAGCGGCAGGTACTGGGAGACTAGTCAGGATCAAGGGAAAGATCAATGGAGCAAAGTACAGATATCCTTGATGAAAATGTGATATTTAAGTTGTTTAAATTTGATGCAATCATTGTTTTTTTTTACTCTTTTGTCATTATGGGGTATTGTGTGTAGATTGATGAGGGGGGAAAAACTATTTAATACATTTTAGAATAAGGCTGTAACTAACAAAATGTGGAAAAAGTCAAGGCGTCTGAATACTTTCCGAATGCACTGTATAGGCAATAGGGTGCCATTTGGGACGCAGATATTGAGACTCACGATGAAGGTGCACTTGGGCTGGAAGGCATATGTTCCACAGGTGGGTGTGGTTGTAGCATTGCAGGAATCACATGTAGTTGAAGCACTTCGTCTGTGGAAGGGCGAGAGGAGAGGAGAATGAAGTAATGTGGAGACTGAAGGGTGTCATTAGGGCCGCAACCATGGACTAGGAGGTTAGACCAGGGATATAAATCCACCATGGACTAGGAGGTTAGACCAGGGATATAAATCAACCATGGACTAGGAGGTTAAACCAGGTATATAAATCAACCATGGACTAGGAGGTTAGACCAGGGATATAAATCAACCATGGACTAGGATTTTCTCTTTTCCCTGGCTAATTAATTGAATTAATCCCAGGTAATTGATTGATTCATATGATTGATTTGGCAGAGATACCCCAGGTCTGAATCAGTGCCTGATTAGAAGAGAAAGGATAAAAAACAGCATTGCCGTCGACCTCTAGGCCCTTGTTGTATATTTCACCAGACAGTTTTGAGGCCCCTGTTGTATAGATGACCTGTGTCCTAAATGGTACCCTCATATATATTGCATTTCTGGTCAAAAGTAGTGCACTATAAAGGGAATGGGATGCCATTTGGGCCTTACCCATGGTGTAAGATGTTAGATGGTGGCTGCCTGTTTCTGTTGACTGGGTGTGAGACAGAGAGAGCGAGCCAGAGGCCTGGTTGTTAGACTTTATCATGCTGTTCTAGGCTGTTGGTCAGCCTTTAACTGTTCATCACCAGGCAGGAGATGTGACCCAGCCACGCATGGAGGAGACCAATATCCTCTGTGCTCTTTACCCGCATCCCTCCCTCACAACACACACACACACACACACACACACACACACACACACACACACACACACACACACACACACACACACACACACACACACACACTTCTAGTAGAAGGGAACTATCCTTCTCCTCTCCTGTCAGAAGGAACCAATCTGTCCGTGTGTCTGCGGTCCCCTTCTTGTCTGTCCTCCACCTCTACCCCCATACCCCACACCGCTACGCACCGTTAACCCTCTGACAGATCACCTCCACACAGCCCCTGGCTGGCCGATCGCTCTGCAGAACGCTCTGCCTGTGTGTGTGTGTGTGTGTGTTTGCCTGCAGCCCTGTACCCACACAGGCCTCCCATTGTGTCAGAGAAGCCCTGTACCCACACAGGCCTCCCATTGTGTCAGAGAAGCCCTGTACCCACACAGGCCTGCCATTGTGTCAGAGAAGGCCAAGGAGCTATAGGAGCAGCCGGAGAGGAGAGGAGGAGGGAGGGAGGGAGGGAGGGAGGGAGGGCGGGAGGGAGGGATGGATGGGCTGTTTGTTATTGGGGATATTAATAACAATGACCTAATCAAGGGACCTTTGAATGTGTGCAGCCCTGCCTCTCCATCTCCCGCCCATTCTACTCTCCTCCGTTCTCTCGCTCCTCTCATTTCCCTGTGTGCCTTTCTCCCTTGTTCCCTCTCCTTCTGTCGGCCTCTTACTATTCTTCTTGAGTGTGCTCTCAGCCTCTCAGACTCTCTCTTCCTGGAAAACACTCTCAGCTTCTGTCATATTTTCTCCCTTTTAGTATGTGTGCTCAAGGATGTGTGTGTGTGTGCGTGCGTGCGTGTGTGTGTAGCAGTATATACCGTAGATGAAGGCTCCCCCTCACTACTTCCCCGTGATAATGTGCTTATTACAGCTGCGCTGAGACAGAGACATAGGGAGCTGTGAGACTGTAGCCGTGTGAACAGTATTCGGTCATCACCCTGCTGTGCTGCTGCAGCCTGTTATCCTGTATGCTCTATAGTACATGATAAACCGAGTGGTTCGAGCTTTGAATGTTGATTGGCATGAATGCTGTGGTATAGTAGACCGTATACCACGGCTATGACCAAAAATGACCTTTTACTGTTCTAATTACGTTGGTAACCAGTTTATAATAGCAATAAGGCACCTTTAGTGGTTTGTGGTATATGGCGAATATACCACTGCTAACGGCTGTATCCAGGCACTCTGCGTTGAGTCGTGCATAAGAACAGCCCTTAGCCGTGGTATATTGACCATAAACCACACCCCCGCGGGGCTTATTGCTTAAGTACCTCTCTGTCACTGTAGCAGCTGTCCAGGGGGATACATTGGAAGGCAGCAGACACATGACATCACCACAACACTCTGCCCTGTAGTCCCCCCTGCTGAGGTGGACATACACACTCACCCACACACACAGCACAAAATATACCTGTTTGTTAGATCCAATGTCTCATAAAGCAATTCAAGACAATGTGCAGTGTGCACTAAAGCTGAATTAAGCACCAACGTTCACACTGTATTTTTTACCACCTCCTTATTTTGTATTTGTGGACTCATTCAGGAGATACAGAACCTCTACTCAAGCACCTGTTGACTATATATAGAGCCTGTAGGGAGACCTGTTGTTGTTAATTTATTGATCCTAGCCTAACATAAACCTCTCTCTTCTGTTTTTTACCGTTCTCTCCCTCCAGACACACAGAAAGGGAAGCTTGCATGGATTATTTTGTTGTATATATATATATATCTCAGCAGGATTTTCCTCTGATAAAGAAGGGAGAGAGGAGCGGCTGCAGTCGGAGCGAGATGGAGAGCGAGATGGAGAGAGAGCAATAGAAAGCCAGGGACACATGGAGAGTGGAAGAAAGGAGGGCTTAGAGTGAGAGTGATGGAGAGAAGGAGAGAGAAAGAGAGAGGGATACAGTGTCCAGAGGAGAGTGGGTATGTCCAGTGTTAACTAACTAAAGGCATGGGAAAATAGCAGTGGGTGTCTCTCCACTGGGGATATTTTGGGCTTTACTTTTTTATAAGGGAAATATTCAGATATATCTCCAACAGCCTTGGGCTTTGTTGTGAAAAGACTCATGCTGAAGCCAAGACATTAGCATGAGATCCTCCCACTTACGTAAACACACACTCACACACACATCTCTCTGACACACACACACTCACACACACATCTCTCTGACACACACACACTCACACACACATCTCTCTGACACACACACTCACACACACACCTCTCTGACACACGCTCACACACACATCTCTCTGACACACACACTCACACACACACCTCTCTGACACACGCTCACACGCACATCTCTCTGACACACACTCACACACACATCTCTCTGACACACACACACTCACACACACATCTCTCTGACACACACACTCACACACACACCTCTCTGACACACGCTCACACACACATCTCTCTGACACACACACACTCACACCTCTCTGACACACGCGCACACACACATCTCTCAGACACACACTCACACACACATCTCTCTGACACACACACTCACACACACATCTCTCTGACAAACACTCACACACACGAGTGCACAAACATATAAACATACACAGATATGATATAGATAGACATATTAACATACTGTACGTATATATAGGCCCTGCTCTAAATGTACATAATGTATAGGATTACTTACAGTGGGGAGAACAAGTATTTGATACACTGCCGATTTTGCAGGTTTTCCTACTTACAAAGCATGTAGAGGTCTGTCATTTTTATCATAGGTACACTTCAACTGTGAGAGATGGAATCTAAAACAAAAATCCAGAAAATCACATTGTATGATTTTTAAATAATTAATTTGCATTTTATTGCATGACATAAGTATTTGATCACCTACCAAACAGTAAGAATTCCGGCTCTCACAGACCTGTTAGTTTTTCTTTAAGAAGCCCTCCTGTTCTCCACTCATTACCTGTATTAACTGCACCTGTTTGAACTCGTTACCTGTATAAAAGACACCTGTCCACACACTCAATCAAACAGACTCCAACCTCTCCACAATGGCCAAGACCAGAGAGCTGTGTAAGGACATCAGGGATAAAATTGTAGACCTGCACAAGGCTGGGATGGGCTACAGGACAATAGGCAAGCAGCTTGGTGAGAAGGCAACAACTGTTGGCGCAATTATTAGAAAATGGAAGAAGTTCAAGATGACGGTCAATCTCCCTCGGTGTGGGGCACCATGCAAGATCTCACCTCGTGGGGCATCAATGATCATGAGGAAGGTGAGGGATCAGCCCAGAACTACACGGCAGGACCTGGTCAATGACCTGAAGAGAGCTGGGACCACAGTCTCAAAGAAAACCATTAGTAACACACTACGCCGTCATGGATTAAAATCTTGCAGCGCACGCAAGGTCCCCCTGCTCAAGCCAGCGCATGTCCAGGCCCGTCTGAAGTTTGCCAATGACCATCTGGATGATCCAGAGGAGGAATGGGAGAAGGTCATGTGGTCTGATGAGACAAAAATAGAGCTTTTTGGTCTAAACTCCACTCGCCGTGTTTGGAGGAAGAAGAAGGATGAGTACAACCCCAAGAACACCATCCTAACCGTGAAGCATGGAGGTGGAAACATCAATCTTTGGGGATGCTTTTCTGCAAAGGGGACAGGACGACTGCACCGTATTGAGATTTTTGTTTTAGATTCCGTCACTCACAGTTGAAGAGTACCTATGATAAAAATTACAGACTTCTACATGCTTTGTAAGTGGGAAAACCTGCAAAATCGGCAGTGTATCAAATACTTGTTCTCCCCACTGTACATACACATTTGTGTTCTCTTCCTCAGTCTCAAATCCATCGCACACGTACACTGTGTGTGTCAAATCAAATCAAATCCAATTGTATTTGTGCCGAATACAACAGGTGTAGACCTTACCGTGAAATGCTTACTTACAAGCCCTTAACCAAACTAAAGTAAAAATTGTTATAAAAAGTAACACAATAAAATAACAATAACTAGGGTATGTACAGGGGGTGCCGGGACCGAGTCAATGTGCGGGGGTGCAAGGCTGTGTGTGCGAGTGCGTATGTGTTTGCATGTGTGTGTGTGTGTGTTAATGCGTTTATGTGTATGTCTGTGTGTGTGTCTCATCCTTGTGTGTGTGTGTGTGTGTGTGTGTGTGTCTCATCCATGTTTGTGTGTCTGTGTGTGTGTCTCATCCTTGATCATTGTGTGTGTGTGTGTGTGTGTGTGTGTGTGTGTGTGTGTGTGTGTGTGTCATCCATGTGTGTGTGTATGTGTGTGTGTGTGTGTGTGTCATCCATGTGTGTGTGTATGTGTGTGTGTGTGTCATCCATGTGTGTGTGTGTGTGTATGTGTGTGTGTGTGTCTCATCCTTGTGTGTGTGTGTGTGTGTGTGTGTGTGTGTCTCATCCATGTTTGTGTGTCTGTGTGTGTGTCTCATCCTTGATCATTGTGTGTGTGTGTGTGTGTGTGTGTGTGTGTGTGTGTGTGTGTGTGTGTCATCCGTGTGTGTGTATGTGTGTGTGTGTATGTGTTATGTTCCAGCCCATTTGATGCTTCCTGATCAGTGACACCAGGTGCTGGTTATTTCATGCCCATGTCTTCGGAGCAAGTTGGCATAGTTAGAGGAATAATAAGCGAGCCGTTAGCGCGCTGCGACAACCCACGCATCTCCAGCCAATATCAATTCATGAAACGCTGTAGCTAACTAAGCCGCCAGCGCGCAGGCATCTTCTCAAGTGAATGGATGCTAGTTGCGATGATAGGACCCACTTGTATGGAAAATGCACATTCATAGAAGAAGCCGTATAATCACCAAGGCTCTTTTTGCTTGATTTTTCATCTGAGCCAGAGGGTCAGCGATGGTCATTTCTGGGGCACACAAGGTGTGCCCCAAATGACACCCTGTACCCTGTGGGCCCTGGTCAAAAATAGTGCACTATATAGGGAATAGGCTGCCATTTGTGATGCCGTCACAGATTGTTAATCTTAGCACATAAATCAGGACCCTGTGAATAATTGGAGGCACTTAAGATCAAGAGGTGAAAGGTCGGAGCTGAAGGAGACTTTCGGACAAAGGAGGCACACATCCTCGTCCTGGCTCGTTTAGGAGTGCTATCCCTCCTTTTTTGGGCCTTTTTATAGGCTTATGGGTGTTGACCTTGTCCAGATGGACACAATATGGCCCCCCTCGGTCGTCACTGACCTTTTTAGGAGGAGATCAGTCTACTACTCAATGACTGGTGGAAAGACATCTTGGATGGTTTATTGCCACGTGTCTATTTCAATACAGACATCTTGGATGGTTTATTGCCATGTGTCTATTTCAATACAGACATCTTGGATGGTTTATTGCCACGTGTCTATTTCAATACAGACATCTTGGATGGTTTATTGCCACGTGTCTATTTCAATACAGACATCTTGGATGGTTTATTGCCACGTGTCTATTTCAATACAGACATCTTGGATGGTTTATTTTCACGTGTCTATTTCAATACAGACATCTTGGATGGTTTATTGCCACGTGTCTATTTCAATTCAGGCTTTCGCACTCACAACCATCAGCACTGATTACAGCTGTCATTAATGATACATTACACACACACACACACACACACACACACACACACACACACACACACACACACACACACACACACACACACACACACACACACACACACACACACACACACACACTTCCAGAACGCTGGCATCTGATTAGCATCTGATTTCGTCATAT
The DNA here is from genome assembly GCA_023634145.1 of Thymallus thymallus. Taxonomy (NCBI): domain Eukaryota; kingdom Metazoa; phylum Chordata; class Actinopteri; order Salmoniformes; family Salmonidae; genus Thymallus; species Thymallus thymallus. Next base: position 12,692,302 of record CM042402.1, on the reverse strand, counting down.
CCCAGACTTTCTCCAGTGATGAAAGAAACAAAGTCATACTGCATTATGCTGTTAACTACGTTCATTTGAGGATGTGACACTATGATGACATCATTTCACCATTCACTCAGCCTGTCTGTATAGCCGCGGTAGGTGAGGGAGGGTGTCACATCGGTGCTAATTGATTCACGGCCCGGTCCCTCACATTGCGCTTGATAGAACATTTAATTTAGCACAGTTGCACGGGCAATTTCCCATTAAACTAAACGCTTTAACAGCATCCTGTGTGTGTGTCTTTGTGTACATACTGTACATAGCTAATTCATGCAAGCCTGGCTCCGTTTCATGTTTCTGCTCAGTGCTCAGTCAGCCTGTCAGATGAAGCAGGCCAACAGCTGGAGGCAGAGTGAGTACAGTTTTGTGTGCAGGTGTTTTATAAACAGGTGTTCCTCTTTAACTTCCCCCCTCCCTCTTTAACTACCCCCCCTCCCTCTTTAACTTCCCCCCTCCCTCTTTAACTTCCCCCCTCCCTCTTTAACTACCCCCCTCCCTCTTTAACTTCCCCCCTCCCTCTTTAACTTCCCCCCTCCCTCTTTAACTTCCCCCCTCCCTCTTTAACTTCCCCCCTCCCTCTTTAACTTCCCCCCTCCCTCTTTAACTACCCCCCTCCCTCTTTAACTTCCCCCCTCCCTCTTTAACTTCCCCCCTCCCTCTTTAACTACCCCCCTCCCTCTTTAACTACCCCCCTCCCTCTTTAACTTCCCCCCTCCCTCTTTAACTTCCCCCCTCCCTCTTTAACTTCCCCCCTCCCTCTTTAACTACCCCCCTCCCTCTTTAACTTCCCCCCTCCCTCTTTAACTTCCCCCCTCCCTCTTTAACTTCCCCCCTCCCTCTTTAACTTCCCCCCTCCCTCTTTAACTACCCCCCTCCCTCTTTAACTACCCCCCTCCCTCTTTAACTACCCCCCTCCCTCTTTAACTACCCCCCTCCCCCTCTCCTGCTCTTAACCTTTCCCCAGTCTGTGTGTGTGTGTGTGTGTGTGTGTGTGAGAGACAGAGTATTTAGCTAAGTGATGTGTGTGTGTGTAATGTGTGAGAGAGTATTTAGCTCATTGTGTATGTCTGTGTGTGTGTGTGTGTGTGTGTGTGTGTGTGTGTGTGTGTGTGTGTGTGTGTGTGTGTGTGTGTGTGTGTGTGTGTGTGTGTGTGTGTGTGTGTGTGTGTGTGTGTGTGTGTTTCTAGTGCAGCATAGTGAGGATTGTCTCTCCTTACTCACTTCTAAAGAGGGATGGAATGTAAATCTTGGTTACAGTATTTAGGAAGATCCACCAGCTGTAGCCAATGTGCTGTCACTCACTGTGTGTGTTTCCGTCTGTGTGTGTGTGTGCGTGCGTGCGTGCCTGCGTGGTGCATATGTGTCTCTCTCTCTCTCTCTCTCTCTCTCTCTCTCTCTCTCTCTCTCTCTCTCTCTCTCTCTCTCTCTCTGTTTTCCTAAATGATCCAGTAGGTAGCACTCTGAGAAAACATTCACATGTGCAACAGAGATTTTCCGAACAGATCGTAAATCCATTGAGCTGGTTTGAGTTAGCAGCAGCAGCGCCGTGGGTTCACTCCCAGGCCACTAGCTGAAGGGTTAAACATTTCAGCAGAAACAGAAGGAGAACGCCACGGCTCATTTGATTAAAGTAACTCCATCAACTTTTTCTTAATATCTGTATTTTTAATATGTTTGCCTGTTTTTGTGAGGTTGTAGAATCTAGAATCCCTTGTCTATTTATATTAGCCTTTGTTCTGTTCAGTTGATTGAAGATTTTGGTGTCAAAGGTTTAGTACTCTTTTGTAGAATACTTCATAGTAATTGTAGACTGCCTGTGCGATATTGAACCGTCACCCAGCAGTATAGTATTCTTATTATGATTATGAAGCCATTGATGTTGACATGAATCCTGCCTCTAGCACTATGCTCAGTGGCAGTTGGCAGTTATATGATATGCAGTGTGAGTCTGAGCTAAGCTCTTGAAGCCGGACGTAGCAGCACTCTGCTTTTATCTGGATTCTCTGTGTGCCTATGTGTGTGTGATTTTCATCTTTGTGTGTGTGTGTGCGCTCTTCACTGCTCTGGGGGACAACCCCATACCAAAATGACCTTCAGTGAGCAGGGCTGAGCAGGGCAGGCTCTAACGGACACTCCCACAGGAAGTCTTAAAGCACAGAGAAGAAGAAGAACACTGAGCCTTGCATCTTTTACAGCCACTGCTGGTCTGCTGCATTCTCTTTTCAGAAACAGACCTTTACCCACAGAGAGAATCTGAGAAAGAGAGGGAGAATGAGAGAAAGAGAGGGAGAATGAGAGAAAGAGAGGGAGAATGAGAGAAAGAGAGGGAGAATGAGAGAAAGAGAGGGAGAATGAGAGAAAGAGAGGGAGAATGAGATAAAGAGAGGGAGAATGAGAGAAAGAGAGGGAGAATGAGAGGGAGAATGAGAGAAAGAGAGGGAGAATGAGAGAAAGAGAGGGAGAATGAGATAAAGAGAGGGAGAATGAGAGAAAGAGAGGGAGAATGTGAGAAAGAGAGGGAGAATGAGAGAAAGAGAGGGAGAATGAGAGAAAGAGAGGGAGAATGAGAGAAAGAGAGGGAGAATGAGAGAAAGAGAGGGAGAATGAGAGAAAGAAAGGGAGAATGAGATAAAGAGAGGGAGAATAAATGAAAACAGAAATTTGAGCAGACAGAGACAGAAAGGAGTATCAGAGAAGGTGATGGAAAAAGGGGGGAGAAGAAAAGACGGTAGCAGAGAGAGAGAGAGAGGTAGAGAAAGAGGAAAACAGAGAACAGAGATTGGAGCAGACAGAGAGAGAGAGAATCAGAGAAGGCGAGGGGGAGTAAAGAAGAGAAGAACAGAAGCAGGGAGCGGGCGTAGAAATAAGGGAGGAATTAAAATAAATAGGAGAGGGAAGAAAATAGAGTGGGGGAGGCTTTTTCTCTCAAAATGGGACATGGAAATTACAAACATTTTAGTGCTGCCGGAAATAAATGATCTTTCAGCGAGATAGCCTTCAGTAGTTAGACTGTAGAGAGAGAGAGAGAGAGAGAGAGAGAAAGAAAGAAAGAAAGAAAGAAAGAAAGAAAGAAAGAAAGAAAGAAAGAAAAGAAAGAAAGAAAGGGAGAGAGAGGGCAAGAGGGAGAGAGAGAAGGAAAGAAAGAGAGAGAGGGAGAGCCTGGGGAGCACATTAGTTTTCAGAGAGTGTCTTTGATTATGAGAGGCTACCATGTGGAGCTACACTGTACGTGTTTGGGGTTCAGGGGGTCTTAGTGTGAGACAGAGTGTGGATGGGAGCCCTGCCGTGTGTGCCTCATCGTCGCTTTGAAAGTGTTCAGATAGATTCTAGAGCCAAGACTTTTGCAAATTGGTCAGATAAGAGTGTCAGGCAAACAAACCAAGTCATTTGTATCCAGCACCACCATAAAGAATAGAGAGGCACGCAAGAAGAGCCCGCGCTCATACTATACACAACACAAGCTGGGGGAAATAGCCTTGGGAAAAGTCTCTCTCTCTCTATTTCTCTCTCTCAATTCAATTCAATTCAAAGGGCTTCATTGGCATGGAAAACATAATAAACAATCAGAAATTGACAGTAACATTACACTCCCAGAAGTTTTAAAATAAAATAGACATTTCAAGTGTTATATTATTGGCAATGTTGTAACAATGTCCAAATAGTTGAATAGTTATTATAAATTAACAGCTCAATATAGGTTCTATTTAAAATGGTGTTTGTGCTCCCCTCTCTCTCAGTTCAATTCAACGGGCTTTATTGGCATGGGAAACAAGCAAGTGAAATAGATAATAAAACAAAGGTTTCAGAGGAATAGAGACATTTCAAATGTCATATGATGTATATATACAGTGTTATAACGATGTACAAATAGTTAAAGTACAAAAGGGAAAATAAATAAACATAAATATGGGTTGTATTTACAATTGTGTTTGTTCTTCACTGGTTGCCCCAGGACCAGCTTGGCAACAGGTCACATATCTTGCTGCTGTATTTGTATTTGTATTGAGACAATCAGCGACCCTCTCGCCACCTCCGCCTCCGCTCCCTCTGGACTGATCTGCAACAACTCCCTTCCCCCCACCTCCCCACCTGGACTGGCTTTCACCACCAACCAAGTGAAGAGAGAGGTGGAGAGACTTCATCAGTGGAAAGTGGCGGGCCCGGATGGCATCAGCCCAAGGGTGCTTCGGGTCTGTGCTGACCAACTGTGTGGAATACTCCAGCGACGCTTCAACCTTAGCCTGAGCCTGGAAAGGGTCCCTGTGCTGTGGAAAACATCCTGCCTGGTCCCAGTGCCCAAGAAGGCGCACTCCCACTGTCCTGAATGACTTCAGACCTGTAGTGCTAACATCCCACATCATGAAGACCCTGGAAAGGTTAGTCCTCGCTCACCTCAGACCCCTGGTGTGTACATCACTGGACCCCCTGCAGTTCGCATACCAGCGCAACTTCGGGGTGGATGATGCAATCATCTACCTTCTGCAGAGGGCCTACTCTCACCTGGACAACGCCGGTAGCACTGTGAGGGTTATGTTTTTTGACTTCTTCAGTGCCTTCAACGCCATTCAGCCCATGCTACTGGGTGAGAAGATGAAGAGGGTGAAAATGGAAGCACCCTTAGTCTCCTGGGTTACGGACTACCTGACCGGTAGCCCACAATTTGTGCAGCTACAGAGCTGTGTGTCAGTACGGGCAGTGAGCAACACAGGGGCCCCCCAGAGAACGGTCCTGTCCCCCTTCCTGTTCACCCTCTACACCTCAGACTTCAGACATAACTCTGAAACATGCCACCTACAGAAGTTCTCGGATGACTCCGCAATTGTAGGGTGCATCAGGGGTAGGCAGGAGGAGGAGTACAGGAGCACAATCAATGACTTTGTGGTGTGGTGTGAGCAGAACCATCTTCAGCTCAACATCAGCAAAACAAAGGAGATAGTGGTGGACTTCAGGAGAACCAAGGCCCAACCGACTGCAGTCCCTATACAGGGGATGGATGTGGAAATGGTTGGGTCATACAAGTTCCTGGGAGTCCATATGGACAGCAGGCTGGAATGGGCTGGTAACACCGTGGCTCTGTACAAAAAGGGCCAGAGCCTACTCTACTTTCTGAGGAGGCTCAGGTCCTTCAACGTGTGCAGTAAACTACTGCATACTTTCTACCAGTCAGTCTGTGGTGGCCAGTGCCATCTTTTTTGCAGTGGTGTGCTGGGGCGCCAACATTCACCCATACTATGCAATGCCTTTTTATAGCTTTTTGCACTCCAGACTTGTATTTTTATACTTTGTATATATATGTATCATCTATCATGTATCTGTCTTTTGTGTATTTTTGTTCTGGCATTTTGCACCTGCACTATGATTTTTCGTAGCTGCTTGACTATCTATCTATCTATCTATCTATCTATCTATCTATCTATCTATCTATCTATCTATCTATCTATCTATCTATCTATCTATCTATCTATCTATCTATCTATCTATCTATCTATCTATCTATCTATCTATCTATCTATCTATCTATCTATCTATCTATCTATCTATCTATCTAATAATTAGGGATCCCTATTAGCTGCTACCAATGCAACAGCTACTCTTCCTGGGGTCCAGCAAAATTAAGGCAGTTATACAATTTTAAAAACATTACAATACATTCATTACAGATTTCACAACACACTGTGTGCCCTCAGGCCCCTACTCCACCACTACCACATATCTACAACAAAAATAGTGCGTATGTGTGTATAGTGCGTATGTTATCATGTGTGTGTATGCATGTGTCTGTGCCTATGTTTGTGTTGCTTCACAGTCCCTGCTGTCCAAAAGGTGTATTTTATCTTTTTTTTTTATTATAAATTTTACTACTTGCTTGAGTTACTTGATGTGGAATAGAGTTCCATGTAGTCATGGCTCTATGTAGTAATGTGTGCCTCCCATAGTCTGTTCTGAACTCTGGTGCTTTGTCTTGTGGGGTATGCATGGGTGTCAGTAGTAGTTCAAATAGACAGCTCGGTGGATTATCAATACCTCTCACAAAGCACCAGAGATATAGGAGTTGATCGAAATTGTATTTGTTTTTAAATTATTTGTGGGTATGTTTAATCTAATATGGTCATACATTTGGGAGAAGGTTAAGAAGTGCAGCTCAGTTTCCACCACATTTTGTGGGCAGTCTTCTCTTGAGAGCCAGGTCTGCCTACAGCGACCTTTCTCAATAGGCTATCCTCACTGTCTTTACATAGTCAAAGCTTTCCTTAATTTTGGGTCAGTCACAGTGGTCAGGTATTCTGCCAGTGTGTACTCTCTGTTTAGTGCCAAATAGCATTCCAGTTTGCTCTGTTTTTTGGTAAATTCTTTCCAATGTGTCAAATAGTTATCTTTTTGTTTTCTCATGATTTGGTTGGGTCTAATTGTGTTGCTGTCCTGGGGCTCTGTGGGGTCTGTTTGTGTTTGTGACCAGCTAGGTTAGAGGACTCTTTTCTAGGTTAAGCTCTCTGTAGGTGATGGCTTTGTTATGGAAGGTTTGGTGTTTGTCCCATTTTGTGAATTCTTGGTTGGTGAGAGGACCCCAGACCTCACAACCATAAAGGGCAATGGGTCCTCCTCCCTCCCTCCCTCTCCCTCTCCCTCTCCCTCTCCCTCTCCCTCTCCCTCTCCCTCTCCCTCTCCCTCTCCCTCTCCCTCTCCCTCTCCCTCTCCCCCTCCCTCTCCCTTGGGAGATATTGGTTGCTGATCATAAATAGCTATTCACTGACAGGCTGAGAAGGCTGGGGAAAGGGAAGAGTGGAAGACAGGATGACGGAAGGAGGAGGGAGAGATGACAGGAGAGAGGTAAAACACAGATAAAGATGAGAGGCATGGGGTAGAAGAAGAGAAGGCAGGAAAGGAGGAGGGGTGGGATTCATAAGGGTTGAGAGAGAGAGGAATACACTGTTGGGGAAGAGACAGCTGCCTTTGATGACTGACAAATAGACAAAGACACACACACACCACATACACACACATACACACACACACACACACACACACACACAATCTCACTCAGCCCATCATCTTGGTAATGAGAGTAACCCAAAACTGTATCCCTCCCTTCTCTATGGTGGGTGTGAGCCAGCAGCAGATACCCTTAATATTCGCTCTTATCTTCCGTCTTATCTTCCCGTAAGAGCGCTTCGCCTTGCCTCACCACCCCCGTCTCCTCATCACCCCCCACCCTCCCCTCTCAGCTCATTGATCAGGGGAACATGTTAGACAGAGCTGACCAGGCTCACTTAATGTAAAGCAAGGTAATGCCAGAGTGAAGCAGAGCACTGATGCAGCCTCACGGCTCTCAGCACCATTTCCCCTTAATGGATTCAATAAGGAGCTACCATAGTATGACAGCTAACTCAGTCTCCACACTGTCTACCTTTTCTGTTCGCTGTTCTCTTTATTTCATTTTTTCATTTCTCTCTCTCTTTCCATTCTCTCCTCCTATAGAGCCAAAGAGCAGAACAACACTGTTATCTCCTCTCTTCCTTCTCCACTCTCTCACTGTTATCTCCTCTCTTCCTTCTCCACTTTCTCACTGTTATCTCCTCTCTTCCTTCTCCACTCATTCATATTAGGTAGGACTGTGTTCTGTCCCTGAAATGCAAAATAGAAAAACAACTTTTAATGAGCTTAAAAGAATGTGGGAAGAATTGTGTATATTTGTTTTAAAGCAGTTTTTTATGGTTTGTGCTTCTGGTTGATGTTTGATGATAGGTAGGCGATGCGTTGGTGTGTGATGAGCATATTGTGTACGTGTTTTTCTGTTGTGTTCTGTCACAGCCAGATGTGTGTTTGTGCATACTGTATCTGTTTGTCTCATAATGAGGGGTTAGTGAGCATGAGGGATGCTAACACGTGAGAGCTGCAGCAGATGAGTGTGTTTTTTTGGGGGGGGGGTGTATGTTTGCGTGTGAAGCTCTCACACATGGCTATGCTGGCTGGTGTTAATGAGCGAGTACAATGCCTGCAGCACAGACGATCATGCGGTGAAATCGCACGCACAAACACACACACACACACAAGATTGCTTCAATGACAGGTCAGATAGCTATCCCAGCAGCCCCTGGGCCAAGGCACGTGGCAGGGCAGGATACAGTGTGCACATGAGCTTCTGCAGGTCTCGCCACGCTCATCACAAACAGCATGTGTCAGTAAAGGAGAGAGAGAGAGAAAGAAGAGAGAAGAGAGAAGGGAGAGAAAGGAGAGAGAGAGAGAGAGAGAGAGAGAGAGAGAGAGAGAGAGAGAGAGAGAGAGAGAGAGAGAGAGAGAGAGAGAAAGAAAGAAAGAAAGAAAGAAAGAAAGAAGAGAGAAAAAGAAAGAGAGAAAGAAAGAAGAGAGAGAGAGAGAAAGAGGTGAACAGAGAGAGTTCAACAGGTACTGTAGATATGCCCCAGTGGGTGGCAGCAACATAGGAGATGGAGAGAAACAGAGACAGAGTCCGACAGAAAAACAGTGTGTGTGGTAGAAGCCAATATAAGCCATATAAATAGTTTATTAAGGATAGAAATATGTCCTGACAAAGACCCAGATAGGGTCAAAACGTTTTGAGCATTTACCAGAGTGCAGCCTTATTTTGTTATCTGTGAGAGATGGAACGAGACAGACATGCAATGGAGAGAGGCAGAGACAGAGGGATAATGTGTGTGAAAGACAGGCAAAGACAGCCAGAAAAATTGTGTGTGAGACACCGACACAGACTGACACAGACAGCCAGAGAAAGTATGTGTGGGCGAGACAGACAGAGAGACAGACAGAGACAGTATGTGTGAGCAAGACAGACAGAGAGACAGACAGAGACAGACAGAGACAGTGTGAGCGAGACAGACAGAGACAGTTTGTGTGAGCGAGACAGACTGTGTTATTGAAATGAGCTTTGCTGTGCTGTGGTCACAGGGCGGTTTGATCCATTTCAGCTCTAATGGCGGCCAGCCGCTGGTCTGATGGAACTGATAAGGCCTTGATCAAGGTATTATTATTATGGCCGCAGGATAGCTGGAGCACTGAGGCATGGAGAGCCCTGGAGGGCTGGGTAGTGGTGGGCCATCTCCGGGGACTGTCTGCTACAGTAGAGGACCCCCCAGGATGGGGATGATGGGGGAAGAGGATTCCTAGGAGGATGAGGGCCTTGGGATACTGATCTGAAATACAGTAGCTAGGCTAGCTAAATAATGATATGCCTTATGTCTGGCAGGGGACAAGGCTGTGGTTTCTTACATGGTTTTCGATTGTTGACTGGTCAGGAGGGTTAGATTACATTTATTTCACAAATAAGAAAGTCCACATTGAAAAATAATGGGCAGTGTTCAAGTCGTGTGTTGAATTTCAATTCATCCCCTGAACTCTGAATAAAGAAATATAATTGGTCCCAGACCTGGTCAGTTAACTATACCTTACATGATGTAGTAGAGATGAGTGGGCTTGTGTACAGGTACTGTAGTGACAGTATGAGGACATGCGAGATACAATGAGCTGTTGGCAGGGCAGTCGTTTGGCAGGAAGTGTGTGTGTATCTGTCGCTTGTGGGGATGGATGCTGCAGAACTCCCTCATTACCTCCCATGAGACACACACACCCAGCCTGCAGCTGATCAAACCCCCTCTTTCATCTGGGCCTGTTCGTACACAAACTCTGCACAATCTGCCAGTGCATCACACACACACACACACACACACACACACACACACACACACACACACATTGTCACGTACACACTCTTTAATGCTATCTCTTAGATACACACACACATACATACACACACACACACACACACATCCAGGGACACAGTATTTGATGCTATCTGATAGATGCCGCTCTTCAACACCAACGCTCACTCACACACACACAAGTGCACTCAGACGTCAGCTGCTGCTTTGTTCAGGACTACAGGACAAACAGTGTCAGAGCTGGGTCAACGAGGACTGTTCATGTGCCAGCCTAGCAGGTCAGAATTAAGCAGTGCACCACGGGAGGTCATGACCTCTCACTTCCTGCTTGCTGTCTGGAGGGCTTTGTTCACACGTAGCCCTCTGGAGTGTGTGTGTGTGTATGTGTACCATTTTATACACCCCTGCTACCACTAGACAGTCTTTAAACTTATTTTGAGAGTGAGTGGAAATGTTCCATAAAAGTTTCCTCAAGCTTTTCTGCTCATATCATGGAGGGTGTGAGGGTGTTTGATCCTGCTCCCTCAGCGCTGAGGTGAAATGGGCTTTGATCTATTGCAGCCGCTGCAATAAAGAGGGGAGATGAGAGATGGGCTGGGAGGGAGGGAGAGAGAAGGGCAGGGAGGGAGGGAGAGAGAAGGGCCGGGAGGGAGGGAGAGAGAAGGGCAGGGAGGGAGAGAGTTAGGCAGGGAGAGGAGAAACAAAGAGCTTTGACGGTGTGCTTCTGTATACACATATTTGTTTTGGGGTTGGAGGGAGGAGGTGTGGTTCTTTGTACATCCGTCTGGCTTGGCCTGGCCTGGCCTGCTCTAGTGTAGTGGTATGTCACAGTCAGTGCCTAGACACCTTTGACCTCTGGACAGATCATAGGTTCAAAGGTCACGAGGCCTCATCATCAGCTGATTAGAAGCGAGAAAGGAGGAAGCGATGAACAGGAAGCAAGGGAAGGAAAAAGGAGGACATGAGGTTGACCAGAGAGATGGAAAACACTTCAGAATGGAGATTCCGTTCACTTCCTATCCTAGGCGCCCCTCTTTCCTAATTCTAATCCTTTCCCGACATCCATCCATCCATCCATCCCCATCGGAAGAAACATTGGTGTGTTTTCCCTCCTGGGGGACTTGGCTGAATCCAAACACACAAACAAAGCAGCATAATCGGAACATGTGCCTTATTTCTCTCTCAACGTCGGGCTAATTAGCTAGCGTTTGTCGGGAACACTTACTGATATTCTTAGCTTGACGTGTCATTTCTAATTTGTTGAACGTCATTAACCAGCCCAGTGAAAACAAGTCTCCACCACCAATCATTAAAAGGTGATTGGATACGGCCAGGAGGGATACGTGAGACGGTATGTCTGCCTGTCAACCTGTGTGCCTGCCAGCCTGTCTGTCTGCCTGTCTACCTGTCTGCCTGCCTGCCTGCCTGCCTGCCTGTCTGTCTGTCTGTCTGTCTGTCTGTCTGTCTGTCTGTCTGTCTGTCTGTCTGTCTGTCTGCCTGTGTGCCTGGGCTATCTTCTGTATAACACCCCTACCTTGTCACAACACAAATGATTGGCTCAAACACATTAAGAAGGAAATAAATTCCACAAATTAACTTTTAGCAAGGCACACCTGTTAATTGAAATGCATTCCTGGTGACTACCTCATGAAGCTGGTTGAGAGAATGCCAAGAGTTTGCAAAGCTGTCATCAAGGTAAAAGGTGGCTACTTTGAAGAATATAAAATACATTTTGATTTGTTTAACACTTTTTTGGTTACTACATGATTCCATATGTTATGTTTTCCACATGTTTGATGTTTCATGTACAATATGTATACTTGTATAGACTACACCTAATATAGAATAGATTTCACTTAATTAAATTCTATTTCCTTAATTCAAATTCGTATTGCAATTATGAATGCTGTTAACTAGTTAAATTCAAATTAAATTCAAATTCAACAACCCTGCTGCCTGCCTGCCTGCCTGCCTGCCTGCCTGCCTGCCTGCCTGCCTGCCTGCCTGCCTGCCTGCCTGCCTGCCTGCCTGCCTGCCTGCCTGTCTGTCTGTCTGTCTGTCTGTCTGTCTGTCTGTCTGTCTGTCTGTCTGCCTGCCTGCCTGCCTGCCTGCCTGCCTGTCTGTCTGTCTGTCTGTCTGCCTGTCTGCCTGGGAAATATCTACAGTCATGGCAGACATGTTTTGCTAAACTTAGCTGTTCCCTGAGTTGGAATCTGCTATAGGCTTTTGAGTAGAGACCCCCTGAGCCCACCCACACCCCCCCCCCCACCATCCCCCCGCCCATCTCTCTACCCTCACCTCCCACAGCTACAGTATGTTTACACAGGGCTAGTCCTCTTAATCTGACCTCCAGGATGCTCAATCACTCAATGTCTTATCTCTCAGCAGAAAGAGTGAAAAAATTGCCATTATTGAAGATTTGAAGACTCTCAGCAGCTTGGGAGATAATGTGTAGCCTTTCGCCTACGGTTCTCTCTCTTTCCTTCTCTCGCTCTCTCTCCATTTTCTCCCTCCACATCTCTCTTCCTCTACTCAACCCTAAGCCAAAGGCCTCTCCATCGATCCAAAAAAACCTAAAGTCAGAACTGTGAGCTGTAAGTCATCAAATAGTCTCTTCCCGGCCCTCCATTTAAGCCTAGCAATTTAGAGCACATTTAGATGATCTTGGACTTTCTCTGTCAGTGCGGCTGCTCTTACTTTCCAAAAAACTAAATCAATAGAAGTCAGGGTGCAGAATGTGCTCTACAGGCTTTGCATCTAAATTCACACCACCGTCTCCTAAATGGCAAACTGGACACAAAGTCTGCCCATCAAAGCGGACATTTAAAATTCACATAACATTTGGGGCCGACTTACATCGAGCAATAAAATGCACCAGCGCAGACAGATTCTTCATCCATCTCCAAGAGTAAACACAATTTGAAATGTTATGCACATTTAGAAGTCAATGTCTTTCTTCTCAAATCAGTAAACAGCATCAAAGTGTGAATTTGGCTCTCTGATAGACACCAGCAGGTGTGGAATGGCGATTCCACAGAAGGAGGGAGAGTGGGATACGTTTTATAGTGTACTCCTGTTGCATTTTGAGTGTTTTCAAACCGCGTCTGTGGTAATGTTTGTATTGTTTACCTCCATTATTGAAACAGGCTGCCGTTAGCATCGCCTGTCAAAGACAAAACTAGTTTGTTGTTTGACATATTCATTTAGGATAATTATTATAAACTACATTGTGTGATGAATTGTCCTTGCTTCGACATTCATTTTCTGGGTCTGGTTGATGTGCTGCCAACACACATTAACTTTGCTACCTTGTGTTTCAATGTAATGACTGTCATTGAATTGGCTTGACAGAGCTCTGATAAGATGTTTGTGAATGTTGTACGACTGCTCGGCTGGTGAGATATTGTGGTGGTTGTTCATGATGCTTTAACTGATTTAGTGTTTGATCTTTCTTTGGCAGGCTGTCAGAGGCTGTTCCCACACGTTCTATCTCCACCGTCACTCAGCATCAACCAGCGAATCAATGACCTCGCTGAGACTGCCGGGCTCTATCGGAGCCATGGGTGGGGCTAAGGTCCTGATGTTGATTCTTCTGATTGGTTGGGAGAAGTCGTTGAGTCTCAACTGGAACCCAATACCACGCAAGACCGTCAGATACCATGGTGAGTAGATACGAGCCATGCCACGAAATGGTGCACTGCTTTTAACCAGGATCCATAGGGTTCATTCGTAGTCCTGTGTGGCTCAGTTGGTAGAGCATGGCGTTTGTGTGTTCGATTCCCATGGGGGATCAGTACGAAAAAGATATGCACTCACTACTCTAAAGCCGAAATCACTCGGAGAGACGCCCCTCAACGGCGTGCCAGAGTAGCCAGTGTCAATTCACATACACTGCGTATGCCATTGTTGTCATGAAAATACATAATAAACAGTGGTGTTTGTTCACTATGTAACCCCTGAGAGTTATTGTTGTGAGTTACTTATGACCTTAGATGTCCTACAGGAGCCACCGTACCATTGCTAAACTGTTGTTGCTTTAATAGCTCACAAGGATGTTGTAGCTAATAAAACCCGAGTTGCTTATAAACAACCAATTCTCGTTCTTTTACATAAACAGTATTCTCTCTTGAAATCCGAGTCCTCGTGTTTTCCAGTTGTAGCCTGCCCAGGCTATATGCCTTTGATCGAAATCAACGCAGGTAGGCTGCAAGTGTTTTCAAATATGTAACCTATTTTACTGATAAACCTTAGCTCACAGCCCAATACATTTTAAACTACACTTTTAGTATACTTAGCATAGGGAAGAGCATAACAATTCCTCTAATTCCATTTCTACAAACAACCCACGCAATTTATCTGCTTATTTTACCAGCATTGCTCCTCGCAAGAAAAATAGACTTGCTTTCTAATTTGATACGCTGTGATGTGTTAGACTCCTTTGACGCTCACGGCCTGTCTGTTTTCTCTCATTCACTCAAATGCCTTAAATTTCCAGCATGAGCACGTTCGTTCTCTCACTTTTCATCTGTCTGTTTCAAGTCCAGCTGTCAATGAAAAACAAGTTCACTTACTTCTGCCTCTTTGTCACTCATATACCACATAACCACCTCACACCTTTATTCTGTACTTTCTTTTCCTTCACTTCCTTCACTTTATTCTCCTTTTTATCCCACTCTTTCCTCCTTTCTTAGCTTTCAGCCCTGATAAGAACCAAACAGCCTGTACAAAGACATTACACTTCAGCTGCACTTATCAAGTCTGCTATAATATAAAAGCAGCCTCTTTTCTTTTCGTCACACTTTCCACTCTCTCTCTCTTTATCCACCTCTTCCCCACCCTCCTTTTCCTGTCCCTGACTCTCAACCGTTATTGTTAGTGTGAGCGGGAGGGGTGTGGATGAGGACACAATGGAAAAAAACAATTGACAAGCAGTCAATATCAGCTTGAGAGACACGACTAGCGGTGACACACAAACTCCTGTTCACTCAACTCTAGTCAATCCACAGATTCATCCCAGACCAATAAACAAACTCGTTAAACATTCAACAGGCAAAGCAAACAGCCATGCAGCACGCTCACACAATCACTGTCTTAACTAGATACATAGTCAGAGAGAGAGAGAGAGAGAGGGAGAGAGAGAGAGAGAGAGAGAGAGAGAGAGAGAGAGAGAGAGAGAGAGAGAGAGAGAGAGAGAGAGAGAGAGAGAGAGAGAGAGAGAATGGCACAAGGATGGATTGATGATAATCATAACTAAAAGAGAATCGATAAAAGTGAGAGACAAATAGAGTTAAAGAAAGAGAGACAGGATAGAGAGAGAGAATAGAATAGAGAGAGCAGAAAGAGATAGAGAGAGTTAGAGAAAGAGAGGAGTAGGGAGCAGACTGCCATAAAAGGAGAGGAAATATGTTCACAGGAGTGAGAGGAGCAACGCAGTGAGAGAGAGACAGAAAAGACAAACAGTGCAGAACGTCTACAAAGTGTTTTTCTGTCGCATGGAGCCGTCTCTCTGCACATGCAGATCACATAACAATCAACTGTGTGTGTGTGTGTGTTGTTTGTTGGTGCCAGCAAGAGTGGGACAATAAGGAGTGAGGCAGAGAAAAGCAGAACAAACGAAAGAGAGAAGGAGCGAGCGAGAGAAAGCGACAGAGAGAGAGAGAGAGAGAGAGATACCAGAGTGTGTATAATGCTTAGCCTAGCAGTCTGAGGGATTTAGTGCTCCCAGGCAGTTTGGGGTGGGTGGTGATGGGGGAGGGTTATGGAGGGGGAAGTAGGGAGATGGGAGCAGAGATAATATTTATTCCCTCTCCCTCCCACACCCCACCCAGGCCCAAGCCCCACCTCAATAATTAAGTAATTTGGGCTCTGAAGGGGAAAAAACACTTTTAACTGCTTCTTCCCCCTCTCTACTTCTCCTTCTGTCACTCTCTCTCTATCCTTTTATGTCTTTCTTTCTCTCTCTCCTCTGTCTTTCCCTTTCTGTCTCTCCTTCTCTCTTTCTTTCCCTTTCTTTTCCACTCTTCTCTCTTTCTCATTTATCTCTCACATACACTCCGGTACACCTCCCTCGTTGCGCCCTGATTTGAGCATGCCTGACTGGAGTATCCATTAACTGGTTATTTTCAAACACTTAACAGACACAGACACAGCCCCGCTAGACGCTACTTGCCCCGGGCTTCCCTGTGGCCCAGTCAGAAGCAGTTCAAATGGAGTTTGGGGCGGGGTTATTTGCAACTCTGCCTAGAAGGCCAACATCCCAGAGTCGCCTCTTCACTGTTGACTTGAGACTGGTGTTTTGCTGGTACTATTTAATGAAGCTGCCAGTTTGTTTCTCAAACTAGACACTCTAATGTACTTGTCCTCTTGCTCAGTTGTGCACCGGGGCCTCCCAATCCTCTTACTATTCTGGTTAGAACCAGTTTCCGCTGTGAAGGGAGTAGTACACAGCGTTTTACAATATCTTCAGTTTCTTGGCAATTTCTCGCATGGAATAGCCTTCATTTCTCAGAACAAGAATAGACTGACGAGTTTCGTCTATGTAGATATTCCATAAAAAATCAGCCGTTTCCAGCTACAATAATCATTTACAACATTAACAATGTCTACACTGTATTTCTGATCAATTTGATGTTATTTTAATGGAGATAGAGAGTGGAATGTTTTCTGTTCATTTTTTGTTGTTTATTTAACTTTTGTTTATTATGTATTTCACTTGCTTTGGCAATATAAACATATGTTTCCCATGCCAATAAAGCCATTTGAATTGAATTGAGAGAGGGACGAGGAGAGAGACGGACAGAGAGAGGAGGACAGAGAGAGGAGGACAGAGAGAGAGGACAGAGAGAGGAGGACAGAGAGAGAGAATGCCGCAAGAATGGATTAATGACAATCATAACTGTTTTGTGATGGACCTCCAGCAGTTTACAGAACAATATGACTCCTCTACTCCATTTTAGATCATGACATCTCCTCCATACTACGTATTAATCCCATTCAACCAGGGACATAGTGGAGGATGAAGGGACACTCTCTCAATTCAATTCCATTCAATGGGCTTTATTATCAAAGCAAGTGAAATAGATAATGAACTAAAGTGAAATAAACAATACAAAATGAACAGTAAACATTACACTCTCTGTCTCTGTCTGTCCTCTCTGTCTGTTCTCCCCCCCAATCACACACCCCACCTCCATCCATCTATCCCTCCCTCCATCCCTCCCAAACACTCATTACCGTAATTGGTGGGCAGAGAGAGAAAGAAATCGAAAACAAATCCAATTTTGATAAACTCCCATATCTATTGGGTGAAATACCACAGTGTGCATCATACAACAAAAGGGCAACCAGTGAAGAACAAAACCAATCCATCCTGCTGGCAGTTCAAACAACCCCCCCCCCCACCACACACTCAATTAGTATTTGGTAGCATTTCCTTTAAATTGTTTAACTTGGGTCAAACGATAAGTTGGGTGAATTTTGGCCCATTCCTCCTGACAGAACTGGTGTAACTGAGTCAGGTTTGTAGGCCTCCTTGCTCGCACACGCTTTTTCAGTTCTCTCTCTCTGTCCTTCTCTCTCCTTGTCCCTCTCTCAATTCAATTCAAATGGCTTTTTTGGCATGGGAAACATATGTTTATATTGCCAAAGCAAGTGAAATACATAATAAACAAAAGTTAAATAAACAACAAAAAATGAACAGAAAACATTCCACTCTCTAACTCCATCTTTCTACCCCCCCCCCCCCTCCCCCCCCAACCCCTCTTAAACGTGCCACTCTTCTTCAGAAAGGTCATTTGTGGAATAAATCAACTTGATTTATTCTTCTTTATGTCGAATTAAACTGCAGTCTCCCACTTCTTCAGTCACGGCCCTGTTTCTGATTTTCATCACCCTCTTCTCTCCTCCTATCTCCTCTGCTCTTCCACTCGTCCTGTTGTTGTGTTAATCGACTTTTAGCATTTCCTAACCATGTTTGCATCCCACTCCTCCTCCCCCATCTCTCCTAGTCCACTTCACCCCTCTCTCGCCACTCCCTCCCCTAATCTACAGCAATTACACAGCACTTCCCATCTCTCTCCCTGTACTCATTGTCTTATGCCTTGCCTTTCAATACAACACCCTCTGAAGTTTCTCTAGTCTCCTGATGCAGAAACTGGGTTTATGTGTGTGTCCGTTAAACTACTGTTTGTGCGTGTATTTATCTCCATGTGGGTACCTGGGTCATTCCACCAATTAGGTGCCTTTTGAGTAGTGTAACTTGCTGAAAACAACATTTCATTTCACCTAATTTTAACGTTCTGTCATAAAGAGCACATGTTCAGCTTAATAGAAAAACATGTTTTCCCATCTAAAAATCTAAAAATCAAAAAGACTATAGAAGGTGCTTATTAAGTGCCAAATAAAGTAACAGAGTTGACCGTTACAAGGTTGACCGTAACAGGGTAGATGATTTCACCTTAAGAAGTATAACCAGCTCACCTGCTTTTACATTATGATTTGACTAGTAGATGTTCAATGTTTCTTTTGAAGAATCAAAATAATTTGTTCTTAACTGACTTGCCTATTTAAATAAAGGTTAAATAAAAAAATAAAAAAGGAATAGTTTCACCCTATTTCAACAAGAGTTCAGTTCACGTAACAGGGTTGCCCTTAAAATGAGGGACAGGTTGTTGTTGGGGTTTTACCTTAAAGTGAATCACTAATCACATGAAATAAATAATCATCTTCAAAAATGACATTGTCAACAGAATAACTTGGGCTTTACAATGATGGTGAAAACCTGGATAAATGTGGTGTTAAGTGGGTTAATATCTTCCTAAAAGTCACAGAGGATGCACAGAGGGAAATGTCAAAATGCAGAAGTTTGGCACTTTAGCAAGATCTTTATATAAAAATAAAATAAATCAGATTTATTTCATTTTCCATGTGGTTTATATTAAAGGTCACTTCATTGAATATAATAGGCTTTTAAAATTCTATTCAATATTGGTGCACAATTTCTACGTAAATTATCAAAAGGACGCAAAAGGCACTGATTTCATGGAATGACCCACCTGCTTTTGACCAGTGTTTGTGTGATCTTTTGTAGTGGCCGGGTGCTGTACAGTGTATGTCTCCTTCTGTCTTGGTCTGAATCATTTTAGTCTGAAAGTTGCTGCTTCAAAGAGCCTAAAATAGCCCTTTAATTATAGTGCAGTGTGTGAGCTCCTCCATGGTTAGCAGCTATAAGCAGAGCCTGGCAGTATTTATAGTAAAGCTCTCATTGAAAGGAGCACTAGCTAACTGGAGAGGAGAGGCTGGAGCAGCAGCATACATGGAGGCACATCAGAGGAGACTTAAAGGAGCTCTGAACCAGTCTTTCTTAACTGAGCCAAGCCCTGCTCCCTGGCCTGCTTCTCTGATGCTCTGGCCCTCCCTCCCTCTATCCCTCTACCAGTCTGACCCTGAGCTCTCCCACAACGCAGCACACTCGCACACACACACACACCTAGAGCGGAGATGGGAGCTATAGCGAGACAGATGGGAGTATAGAACTCTTTTAGCGGAGTGGCTAGCTAAAATCCCATAGAGACGGAACACTGGTGCTCTGTTTCCATAGAACCCATAGAAATTACCTCAGCACATCTCAAGAGTTCAACTTTGGAGAGACACAGACCTCTGCTGCCTCACCCACAATCAACATTTTATGGGTTTGCAGTTTTCCCTTTGGTCTGTGGTGTGTGTGTGCGCATGCACGCGTGTGTGTTTCATCTGTTGCAGTCATTAGACCTTCTCTTTGCTCCCATTTCTGTGGCATGTTCCTCCTTCTCCCCCTTTCATGATATTTTCCCTGACTAGTTTAGTCTCTATTCGATTGTAGTGACTAGTATCTTTTCATAATACCTGCTAAATCCAACAGAGACCCTTCATTAAGCCCCCCTACCATGCAGGCAGTCAGACTGGCCTCAGCGCTGCCGCTATGTGGTGACAGATGGGAAGTGCAGCCTGCCATAGCGATTAGTAAAGACAGTGGCGCTAATAATTTTAAACAACCCCCTTCAAGCTCTGCAAAACGTTCCGTTATTGTGGTGAACGTTCAAGTCACTAAGCAGGTACCCCGGTTGTGTGTGTTCTAATGTGTGTGTGTGTGTGTGTGTGTGTGTGTGTGTGTGTGTGTGTGTGTGTGTGTGTGTGTGTGTGTGTGTGTGTGTGTGTGTGTGTGTGTGTGTGTGTGTGTGTGTGTGTGTGTGTGTGTGTGTGTGTGTGTGGTTCAACGCCAGACCTTTTCTGGCAGAGTAGAACCTAGCAGATGTGCTCTGGGTTCCCCTGAGGATCTCATCTCTTCTCCTCTCATCTTGTCTCTTCTCATCCATCACACGCGCCCAGACCATCCAATGTTTATACGCTGCTGCTCTCTAGATAATAACTATATTCCATGTTTATACGCTGCTGCTCTCTAGATAATAACTATATTCCATGTTCATACGCTGCTGCTCTCTAGATAATAACTATATTCCATGTTTATACGCTGCTGCTCTCTAGATAATAACTATATTCCATGTTTATACGCTGCTGCTCTCTAGATAATAACTATATTCCATGTTTATACGCTGCTGCTCTCTAGATAATAACTATATTCCACGTTTATACGCTGCTGCTCTCTAGATAATAACTATATTCCATGTTCATACGCTGCTGCTCTCTAGATAATAACTATATTCCATGTTCATACGCTGCTGCTCTCTAGATAATAACCATATTCCATGTTTATACGCTGCTGCTCTCTAGATAATAACTATATTCCACTCTTCCTCAACATGTCTTTCTATACCTCCATTCTCTCTCTCTCTCTCTCTCTCTCTCTCTCTCTCTCTCTCTCTCTCTCTCTCTCTCTCTCTCTCTCTCTCTCTCTCTCTCTCTCTCTCTCTCTCTATCTCTCTCTCTCTCTCTCTCTCTCTCTCTGTCTCTCTGTCTCTCCCTCCCCCTCTCTTTCTCTCTCTATCTCTCTCTCTGATTTGTTGTCCTCCAACCCACCACCTCTATAGTTCTGGTTCGCTGCTATACCCTCAAAACTAGGCCAGGAAGGAAGTCACATGACGTTGTCACCATCAGAAGTGAAGTCCACCCCTCCTGTAGGAGCTTATTTTTAGAGTAACAGGAATAGTATTCAATTCATGATATCACTTTACTGAGGCTTGTCTGATGTTTCGCACATGACTTCCCTTTGATAAGAGCAAGGCACAGTGAAACGACAGGGAACACAGGAGTGGATAACGTAAACTACACTGCATTTTCATTTCCACTGTCAGTTTCTATGATAATTATGGCCCCAAAGGTGTTTTATTTGTGACATAAACATGTACGATGCTTCAATGTGCATTGCCATCTTCTGGTCAAGTGAAACGTGTGTGTTTCGAACTGTATTATCTAGGTACAGTGCCTTCAGAAAGTATTCACACCCCTTGACTTTTTCCACATTTTGTTGTGTTTCTGCCTGAATTTAAAATGGATTACATTGAGATGTTGTGTCACTGGCCTACGCACAATATCCCATAATGTCAAAGTGGAATTATGCTTTTTAGAAATGTTTACAAATTAATTAAAAATTTAAAGCTGAAATGTCTTAAGTCAATAAGTATTCAACCCCTTTGTTATGGCAAGCCTAAATAAGTTAATGAGTAAAAATCTGCTTAACAAGTCACATAATAAGTTGAATGGCCATAATAGTGTTTAACATGATTTTTGAATGACTACCTCATCTCTGTATGCTAAACATACAATTATCTGTAAGGTCCCTCAGTCGAGCAGTGAATTTCAAAAACAGATTCAACCACAAAGACCAGGGAGGTTTTCCAATGACTCGCAAAGAAGGGCACTTGTTGATAGATGGGTAAAACATTTAAAAAGCAGACATTAAATATCCCTTTGAGCATGGTGAAGTTATTAATTGCACTTTGGATGGTGTATAAATACACCCAGTCACTACAAAGAAACGGGAAAACTGAGGATGGATCAGCAACATTACTTCACAATACTAACCTAAGTGACAGAGTGAAAAGAAGGAAAGCCTGTACAGAATACAAATATTACAAAACATGCATCCTGTTTGCAATAAGGCTCTAAAGTACAACAGCAAAATATGTGGTAAAGAAATGTACTTTATATCTTGAATACAAAGTGTTATGTTTGGGGCAAATACAACACAACATATCACTGAGTACCACTCTCCATATTTTCAAGCATGGTGGTGGCTGCATCATGTTATGGGTATGCTTGTCATCGTCAAGGACTAGGGAGTTTAGGATAAAATGAATTGGAGTTAAGCATAGGCAAAATCCTAGAGGAAAACCTGGTTCAGTCTGCTTTCCAACAGACACTGTGAGACAAATTCACCTTTCAGCAGGACAATAACCTAAAACACAAGGCCAAATATACACTGGAGTCGCGTACCAAGACGACATTGAATGTTCCTGAGGGGCTTAGTTACAGTTTTGACTTAAATCGGCTTGAAAATCTATGGCAAAACTTGAAAATGGCTGTCGACCAATGCTCAACAACCAACTTGATTTTTTTTTTTTGAGTTTGAAGAATTTGAAAAATAATCATGTGCAAATATTGTACAATCCAGGTGTGCTAAGCTCTTAGAGACTTACCTAGATAGAATTACAGAATTACTCACTGCCAAAGATGATTCTAACATGTATTGACTCAGGGGTGTGAATACTTATGTAAATGAGTGTGACGTGTATGCTGGGATTCGGGAAGCAAGTTCAGAGAGTGAAAAGTTTAATAAATAAACAAACATAATACAAAACACGAAAAGCGTACAGACATGAAACCGAAACAGAGTCAATAACGCCTGGGGAAGGAACCAAAGGGAGTGACATACAGCGGGTGAAATAAGTATTGAACACGTCACCATTTTTCTCAGCAAATATATTTCCAACAATTAGGTTGCGAAGGTCTTGAGACAGCTCTTTGCTTTTACCCATCATGAGATGTGTCTTGTATGACACCTTGGCAATGAGACCTTTTTCTTGGCCATCAGTTGGGACTGAACCAGCTGATATTAATTTGCACTGACAGGGGGCTGGATTGCTTTTTAATTACTGATAGTTTTCAGCTGTTGTCTTGGCTTTCCATGCCTTTTTGCACCTCCCTTTCTTCATGTGTTCAATACTTTTTCCCTGTGTCATTTCACATTATTACACATAACTTAATTTCTGAACTTATTTGTTTTGGTTTCTTTGTATGTATGGATTACTTGGGTTGTTACCAACATCTGGTGAAAATGTCATGTCAATAGCACCTTTGGTAATATATTTACTGAGAAAAAAGGTGACGTGTTCAATACTTATTTCACCCGCTGTATATAAGGAAGGTAATCAGGAAGGTGATGGAGTCCAGGTGAGTTTGATGAAGCGCTGGTGCTCGTAACGATGGTGACAGGTGTGCGTAATGATGAGCAGACTTGCGACCTCGAGCGCCCGAGAGATATTTCTGTATTTCATTTTCAATAAATAAAAATACTTTACATTAATCAATTTTGAATTCAGGCTGTAACACAACAACATGTGGAATATTTCAAGGGGTATGAATACTTTCTGAAGGCACCGTATGTGTGTTTTTCTACAGAGGTGCTGGACAGCATGGCTAGGTTCCGGGCTCTAGGTGTGTGGAACTACACCATGGTGACTCTAGCAGAACACGAGAGGGTTCTATATGTAGGAGCTAGAGAGGTCCTGTTCGCCCTGGACCCTAACGACATCAGCAGACAGCTACGACCTCTGGTAACTACACACAGACAGACACACACACACATACACACCTCAGAACAGCAAACACCAACCCCAGCTACAACCTCAACCCCATAGACATGCTACACGAGTGCAGTCAGTTTCTTGTGTAACATTCCTTAACTATGTCGAATGGAATTAAAGTTGTCTGATTCTGATTCTGATGTTGTTTGTTCAGTGGTGGAGGGGTAACGAAGTGATTACATGATTATCTATATGAATTTTAATCAATGTAATAAGTCCATAAAAAGCTTGGTAAAACGTGTTAACATGCCTCTGTACCTCACATCTTATATCCAGCAGTATAGAGATTGTTATCTAATTTAACTTTATAATGAGCGTTAACAGTTCTGTGTTGTGAACATCCCAGGAATAAGCAGCCCACCTGTTTGCTGCTGTTCTGTTGAGGTTTCGAGGGATGATAGGGACGCTGGATGCCAACTGCCTCACTATGTCCCCACTCTGCACCTATCTCACCATCTGCCGTGTCATCCTCTCATCTCTCTCTCTCTCCCCCACCCTCTCTCTCTCTCTTCCCACTGTCTCTAAATCCATCGCCCTCTCTCTCATCCATCTCCTTCTATCTCTCCTCACCATCTCTCCTCCCATTGTCTCTAAATTCATCTCTCTCTCTCTCTGATGCATCTCTCTCTCTCCCCCACCAACTCGCTCTCTCGCCCACCATCTCTCTCTCTAATTCCATCTCTCTCTCCTCCCATTGTCTCTAAACCCACCTCTCTCTATCTCTGTCTTTCTCGCTTTTATCTCTACCTCACTCATCCAACTATATCTGTTACTGTCTCTCTTCTACTCATCCCTCTTTCTCACACATATCCCTCTATCGCTCCCTCTCTTTATCTCTCTCCCTCAGATTGAGTGGCCAGCACCACAGGAGAAGAAGAGAGAGTGTTCTGCCAAGGGCAAGAACAACCAGGTACGGATCCTTAAAGGTTCTGTTTACATTCAAGTACCTCATCAGATTGAGTTGATGATTATTGCTATGAATGGTAGAATATTATGCTTCAGTCTTAGTCTCCTCTCTCCCCCTCCCACAGACGGAGTGTTTCAACTACATCCGCTTCTTGCAGAGCTACAACCACACCCACCTCTACACCTGTGGAACATACGCCTTCCAGCCCAAGTGCACCTACATCGTGAGTGTCTCTCAATGGACGACTCCCAAATGACACCCTATTCCCTTAGTGCACTACTTTTAACCAGGGCCCTGGTCAAAAGTAGTGCTCTATAGAGGGAATAGGATTGCCATTTGGAACTAACAAGGTCTCAATCACTTCCTGACCTTAAATCTGTGTCTGCATCCCACTCTGTCTGGAGGTGATATTAGAGTTGAGCTGTCCTTATGGTAGTTTCACAGCTAGCAGCACCAGTGACATGGTGTCATGTCTTGTATCTTCTATCTGACGCCTCCACACCACATCCTCCCCATACGGCTGAAACCTCTGTGTCAAAGGAAAGAATATCCAATGCAAACAAGGCAGTGGTACCTGGCTCTGAGCGCGTGTGTGTGTGTGTGCCTGACGGAGATATGATAAGACTTGTGGTGAAGGCAGAGAGCGAGGACTGTGGCTCCAGTTAGAACTGTCGTCACGGACAGACAGAGCCCGGAGTCTTGTTAGTCATACACTGACCACTGACCACCTGTGTCTCTGTGTGTTTGTGTGTCTGTGTGTGTGTCTCTGCGTGTGTGTCCTGTTGTCAACCCACAGAATGCAGACCTCTTCACTCTCAACCCTGGCTCCCTGGAGGATGGGAAGGGCAAGTGTCCCTATGACCCTGCCAAAGGTCACACAGGCCTCATTGTGGGTAAGTCATTTATTTTACTCTATTCTACTCTAGTGTATTTTATTCTATGTGTAAATGTTCTGTAATGGTGCTCATCCTGCCTGTCTCTGTGTCTCCAAGACAAGGAACTGTACTCAGCCACACTAAACAACTTCCTGGGTACTGAGCCTGTGATCCTGAGGAACCTGGGACAGCAACACTACAGCATGAAGAGTGAATACCTGCCGGCCTGGCTCAACGGTGAGAGAGAGAGAGAGAGAGAGAGAGAGAGAGAGAGAGAGAGAGAGAGAGAGAGAGAGAGAGAAGAGAGAGAGAGAGAGAGAGAGAGAGAGAGAGAGAGAGAGAGAGAGAGAGAGAGAGAGAGAGAGAGAGAGAGATAAAAGATGGAGGAAGTGAGGGAGAGGGGAAGATGGAATGTAGATATGGCGAAATAGTTGGTGAGGGAGATGAGAAATGGAGAGGTTAAGGGGCTAGCTAATAGGACCTCAGAGGCAGTGAGAGATGGAAAAAGCCTGGTAGAGGTGTGAGAGGTGGAGAGATGAGGTTAGAGGAGTGGACAGGAGTGATACATGAGGGAAGAGGGAGAAGAGGTGTTAGAGAGAAATAATGGAAGGTGATGGAATGGTATTAGATGAGACTAGGTTAGAGGGTAAAACATTACATTAGATTAGGGGAAGTAGAGGTGGCAGTGTGTGTGTGTGTGTGTGTGTGTGTGTGTGTGTGTGTGTGTGTGTGTGTGTGTGTGTGTGTGTGTGTGTGTGTGTGTGTGTGTGTGTGTGTGTGTGTGTGTGTGTGTGTGTGTGTGACCATGCGGGCATACAGATGTAGGATCTTAATTTGATCACTCTTTTGTTGCTGAGAAGGAAATTAAAACGTGTAGTGTATTCAAGTTTTAAAAAGGCTTCTAAAGGGCATATGTGCGTGTGTGTTCATGTCTCTCATACTCTTGTGTGTGTGTGTGTGTGTGTGTGTGTGTGTGTGTGTGTGTGTGTGTGTGTGTTCTCCTCACAGAGCCCGACTTTGTGGGCTCGGCCCTGGTGAGGGAGAGCAGTGGCAGTAAGGAGGGGGACGATGACAAGATCTACTTCTTCTTCAGTGAGAGAGCTGTAGAGCTGGACTGTGACACGGAACTCACTGTGGCCAGGGTGGCCCGCGTCTGCAAGGTAGGCTACAGGCATATATGGCTACACACACACACAGGCAGATTTGTTTTCGTGAATTTTTGTGACTTTTTGGGGAGGAGAAATGTATTCCCATTCAAAATCCTATTTTCCTTAGCCCTTAACATAAACCTTTATTTTTTTATTTAACCTTTATTTAACTAGGCTAACCCTAATCTTTTTTCTTTTTTTTACCTTTATTTAACTAGGTTACTCAGTTAATCACAGCAGGGTGATCACTCTCCCTCTTCTCACCCCATTTAATCCTAAAATGGTATCAAAAACCATGAGCAATATTATGGAAGTTAACAGATTTTTCCACCCCAATGGCATTATGGCACCTCTTCTGACTCCTGTCCCTTGACTGACCCTTGTCTCTCCTCTCAGGGTGATCTGGGGGGCACCAGGACCCTGCAGAAGAAGTGGACCACCTTCCAGAAGGCCAGGCTGGTGTGTTCTCTCCCTGAGCGCCACGTCACCTTCAACAACCTGCGGGAAGTCTTCACCCTGCCAGGCACCGACTGGCGCACCACCACCTTCTATGGCATCTTCCACGCCCAGTGGTAAGTCACAATAACACTAACGCCAGGTGGTTTGATGTGCCAAAAAGAATAGCGTTTGTCTGTGTCCCTTTGGGCCCTGGTCAAGAGTAGTGTACTATATAGGGAATATGGTGCCATTTGTGACTCAGACACAATAGCACTGCCTGGGAGTTAGATGTGCCAAAGAGAATAGGTTCTCTCTATCCAACTTTGCACTTTTGGTAATACTGGCATGGTGTGTCTTCGAAGTCTGTCAACTTTTCCAATTCTTTTAAAGATATTATTTTCTAAAACGTCTTCTCAGGGCAGGCTGCTGAGGGTAGGACAGCTCATAGTAATGTCTGGAACGGCTCTAATGGAATGGCATCGAATACATAGAAACCATGTGTTTGATACCATTCCACTTATTGGAAGAGTATATAGAATACATAGAAACCATGTGTTTGATACCATTCCACTTATTGGAAGAGTATATAGAATACATAGAAACCATGTGTTTGATACCATTCCACTTATTGGAAGAGTATATAGAATACATAGAAACCATGTGTTTGATACCATTCCACTTATTGGAAGAGTATATAGAATACATAGAAACCATGTGTTTGATACCATTCCACTTATTGGAAGAGTATATAGAATACATAGAAACCATGTGTTTGATACCATTCCACTTATTGGAAGAGTATATAGAATACATAGAAACCATGTGTTTGATACCATTCCACTTATTGGAAGAGTATATAGAATACATAGAAACCATGTGTTTGATACAATTCCACTTATTGGAAGAGTATATAGAATACATAGAAACCATGTGTTTGATACCATTCCACTTATTGGAAGAGTATATAGAATACATAGAAACCATGTGTTTGATACAATTCCACTTATTCCGCTCCTGTCCGTCCTCCCCAATTAAGGTGCCAACAACCTCCTGTGATTTACTTTTCTAATTCTGTTATTAAAGATGCAGTTATTCTCTCCTAATAAAACACAACAATCATGCTATTTCTTCATTTCCTATGTCAAACAAACAGACAATGTAAAGTGACTACAGAAACAGCACACCTAGATAATCATCTTTTTTTGCTCTCTCCCGTTCCCAGGGGTGATGTGGATGTGTCAGCGGTGTGTCAGTACCAGATAGGGGAGGTGAAGAAGGTGTTTGACGGCCCGTATAAGGAGTACAGAGAGGGCTCCCAGAGATGGGGACGATACACTGGCACTGTCCCCAGTCCACGTCCCGGAGCGGTGAGTGATGGACGCAGGGAGAGAGGGAGGGTGGGGGAGGGACTGAGGGTGGAGGGAGAGAGAAAGGGAGAGAGGGATGAAGGGAGGGGTATAGTGGAGGAATGGAGAGTGAGTTGGACACGGAGAAGGGATTCTGGAGAGCGATCAGAGCCAACAAGCGATGCCAGCCTGTCCCACAACTAACAACGTTCCTTGTTTCTCCCTCACCTTTCTCTGTTCCATCTCTCTCTCCTCTCTGTCTCCTCTCTCCTTTCTTCTTCACGGTGCAGTGCATTACAAGCTGGCACAGGGAGAACGGCTACAACAGCTCTCTTCAGCTGCCAGACGCCACCCTCAACTTTGCCAAGAAGCACCCTCTGATGGAGGAGAAGGCTCAGGCTCGCCCCCTACTGCTCACCAAGGGCATCAACTTCACCCGCCTGGCAGTGGACCGGGTCAGCTCCCTGGACCAGCGGGCATACAACATGCTGTTCATAGGCACAGGTAACTATAAACAACTATATAACTATACAACTGTATACTGTTCATAGGTACAGGTAACTATATTCAACTATATAACTATACAACTGTATACTGTTCATAGGTACAGGTAACTATATATACTATATAACTATACAACTGTATACTGTTCATAGGTACAGGTAACTATATACAACTATATAACTATACAACTGTATACTGTTCATAGGTACAGTGCCTTCGGAAAGTATTCATACCCCTGTGTTACTGTTGTTGTGTTACCGCCTGATTTTGAAATGGATGAAATTTAGATTTTGTGTCACTGGCCTAAACACAATTTTTTGAAAAATGAAAAGCTGAAATGTCTTGAGTCAATACGTTTTCAACCACTTTGTTATGGCAAGCCTAAATAGGTTCAGTAGTAAATATGTGCGTAAGGTCCCTCAGTCGAGCTGTGAATTTCAAACACATTCAACCATAAAGATCAGGGAGATTTTCCAATGCCTCGCAAAGAAGGGCATCTATTGGTAGATGGGTACGAATAAAAAATAATATATCACTTTGAGCATGGTGAAGTTATTAATCAAGTCAAATCAAATTGTATTTGTCACATGCGCCACATACATTTCAAGCATAGTGGTGGATGCATGTTATAGGTATGCTTGTAATCCTTAAGCACTGGGGAGTTTTTCAGGACAAAAAAACAAATGTAATGGAGTTAAGCATAGGCAAAATCCTAGAGGAAAACCTGGTTCAGTCTGCTTTCCACCAGACACTGGGAGATGAATTCACCTTTCAGCAGGACAATAACCTAAAACACAAGGCCAAATCTACACTGGAGTTGCTTACCAAGACATCAGTGAATGTTCCTGAGTGGCTTAGTTACAGTTTTGACTTAAATCGGCTTGAAAATCTATGGCGACTTGAAAATGGTTGTCTAGCAATGAACAGCAACCAATATGACAGAATTTAAAAAATAATAATGTGCAATTATTGTAGAGACTTACCCAGAAAGACTCCTTATGTAAATTAGATATTTCTGTATTTAATTTTTAATACATTTGCAAAAATTTCTAAAAGCATGTTTTAATTTTGGCATTATGGGGTATTGTGTATACTTATTTAATCAATTTTGAATTCAGGCTGTAACACAACAAAATGTGAAATAAGTCAAGGGTTATGAATACTTTTTGAATGCACTGTAACTATGTACAACTATATACTGTTCATAGGCACAGGTAACCACTGACAGGGAATACAACATGAATATACAGTAGGTATGTTTATGGTACCTTCTGACAGGGCCTAGATGAACCTATATGCTCACTAAATATGCTAGAGAAGTTGCCCTGAACCACAGATGTATTTTACCCCCAATCCCAAGAAAACCCTCAAGAAGACCCACAACTTACCAGAAATCAGTGTTCAGGCAGTTTCAGGACAACTTCATCCTACTCCAACTACAGTACTTCCTGTTAAGTAGCCTAGCTATTTATAATTCCGCTCACTGCAGTGCAGTGTAGAGTGTTTCCCTTACTGTGCCTGCGGTGTGTTGGAGGCCCATAACTGTCAGAGTGACAATGTGCTCAGTAGCCTGGCAGGCCCCCTGCTGCTGTGCTTCGCAGCACAAACTCAACGGGTCCTTGGCAGACGTACACACTGCCAACTGGGCTGCGGGCTTGATTAGCTATTAACTGTAGCAGGACGATAGCTTATGCGGAGAGAATGAGTCTGGCGAGGGCGGTTAGAAACGGAGGATTGGATTGGGGGATTAGCCGAAATGCCCCGACACAACGAGAGAGGAGCATGATATGTGTGTGTGTGTGTGCTTGTGTGTGTTTTGCTACTCTGCTCTGTGCCAGGCTCCCGTAGGGTGCTGGGTCAGTCCCTCACATTATCCGTAACAGTCCCACTGTGGTGAGGGCGGTAGGCAGGGCAGGCGCAGCACACACAGCACCTCTGCTCATAAAAGCCTCATACACCCAGACAGACACACAATGTCACACCGCCGTCAGCAGCAGCAGCTCAGTCGCCTTTCAATGCAGGGGATGTAACCTTGATCACAAGATCACAAGTCGGAAGTTTACATACACCTTAGCCAAATACATTTAAACTCAGTTTTTCACAATTCCTGACATTTAACCCTAGTAAAAATTCCCTGTCTTAGGTTAGTTAAGATCACCACTTTATTTTAAGAATGTGAAATGTCAGAATAATAGTAGAGAGAATTATTTATTTGAGTTTTTAATTCTTTCATCACATTCCCAGTGGGTCAGAAGTTTACATACACTCAATTAGTATTTGGTAGCATTGTCTTTAAATTGTTTAACTTGGGTCAAACGTTTTGGGTAGCCTTCCACAAGCGTCCCACAATAAGTTGGGTGAATTTTGGCCCATTCCTCCTGACAGAACTGGTGTAACTGAGTCAGGTTTGTAGGCCTCCTTGCTCGCACACGCTTTTTCAGTTCTGCCCACAACTGTTCTATAGGATTGAGGTCAGGGCTTTGTGATGGCCACTCCAATACCTTGACTTTGTTGTCCTTAAGCCATTTTGCCACAACTTTGGAAGTATGCTTGGGGTCATTGTCCATTTGGAAGACCCATTTGCGACCAATCTTTAACTTCCTGACTGATGTTTTGAGATGTTGCTTCAATATATCCACATAATTTTCCTTCCTCATGATGCCATCTATTTTGTGAAGTGCACCCGTCTCTCCTGCAGCAAAGCACCCCCACAACAGGATGCTGCCACCCCCATGCTTCACGGTTGGGATGGTGTTCTTCGGCTTGCAAGCCTCCCCCTTTTTCCTCCAAACATAACCATGGTCATTATGGCCAAACAGTTCTATTTTTGTTTCATCAGACCAGAGGACATTTCTACAAAAAGTACGATCTTTGTCCCCATGTGCAGTTGCAAACCATAGTCTGGCATTTTTATGGCGGTTTTGGAGCAGTGGCTTCTTCCTTGCTGAGCGGCCTTTCAGGTTATGTCGATATAGGACTCGTTTAACTGTGGATATAGATACTTTTGTACCTGTTTACTCCAGCATCTTCACAAGGTCCTTTGCTGTTTTTCTGGGATTGATTTGCACTTTTCGCACCAAAGTACGTTCATCTCTAGAAGACAGAATGCGTCTCTTTCCTGAGCGGTATGACGGCTGCGTGGTTCCATGGTGTTTATACTTGCGTACTATTATTTGTACAGACGAACGTGGTACCTTCAGGCATTTGGAAATTGTTCCCAAGGATGAACCAGACTTGTGGAGATCTACAATTTTTTATACATCCACAGGTACACCTCCAATTGACTCAAATTATGTCAATTAGCCTATCAGAAGCTTCTAAAGTCATGCCATCATTTTCTGGAATTTTCCAAGCTGTTTAAAGACACAGTCAACTTAGTGTATGTAAACTTCTTACCCACTGGAATTGTGATATAGTGAATTATAAGTGAAATAATCTGTCTGTAAACAATTGTTAGAAGAATTACTTGTGTCATGCACAAAGTAGATGTCCTAACCTACTTGCCAAAACTATAGTTTGTTAACATGAAATGAGTTTTAATGACTTCAACCTAAGTGTATGTAAACCTCCGACTTCAACTGTATCTCTCTCCTCTCATCTTACCTTTCTTCTTTATTCTCTCTTCTCTTTTCCTTCCACTATTGTTCCTCCTCTCCCCTCTTTCCATCTGTTCTCTCCTTTTCCCCTCCCCCTCTCCCCTCCCCCTCTCCTCTCCCCCTCTCCTCTCCTCTCCTCCTGTAGCGGACGGCTGGTTACAGAGGGTAGTGATCCTAGGCTCGGAGGCCCATGTGATTGAAGAGATACAGCTGTTTGATTCTCCCCAGCCGGTGGACAGCTTGACCATCTCTCACACCAAGGTAACACTCAACACTAGGCTAGGGTTTCAATAAATTCCCTGCTTTTCCAGAAATCCTGGTTGGAGGATTCTGGATTTCCTGCTTATTCCCTCCTGATTCCAGGAATTTTGCAACCCTACACTAGGCACTAGAGTTTTCCCCAGCCCTACATATAGTAGACTGTCACTAGGCCCAGGAGGTATCCCTGGCCCTACGCCATCATGGACCATCGCTAGGGTCCTGGTTTTCCCCAGCTTTACACATAGACAGACCAACAAGGTGCACTTGTGCATCAAGCTGCCACAAACTACAGAAACAGGAGATATGGTCCTTCTCTATGGGCCGTTCTGGCTTGGACAAGGCTTACTTACACATAGACCATCACTGGAGACAAGAGTCTTCTCTGACCATGTGACTCCTGGCCCTACTTATAACCATTATCCCCTCAGATGACCATGTGACTACTCACCCTACTTATCACCATTATCCCTTCAGATGACCATGTGACTACTTCCCTTACTTATCACCATTATCCGCTCAGATGACCATGTGACTACTGGCCCTACTTATCACCATTATCCCCTCAGATGACCATGTGACTACTGGCCCTACTTCTCACCATTATCCCCTCAGATGACCATGTGACTACTGGCCCTACTTATCACCATTATCCTCTCAGATGACCATGTGACTACTGGCCCTACTTATCACCATTATCCCCTCAGATGACCATGTGACTACTGGCCCTACTTATCACCATTATCCCCTCAGATTACCATGTGCCTACTGGCACTACTTATCACCATGTGACTACTGGACCTACTTATCACCATTATCCCCTCAGATGACCATGTGGCTACTGGCCCTACTTATCACCATTATCCCCTCAGATGACCATGTGGCTACTGGCCCTACTTATCACCATTATCCCCTCAGATGACTATGTGGCTACTGGCCCTAGTTATCACCATTATCCCCTCAGATTACCATGTGACTACTGGCCCTACTTATCACCATTATCCCCTCAGATGACCATGTGGCTACTGGGCCTAGTTATCACCATTATCCCTTCAGATTACCATGTGACTACTGGCCCTACTTATCACCATTATCCCCTCAGATGACCATGTGGCTACTGGCCCTACTTATCACCATTATCCCCTCAGATGTCTGAGTGGCCCCACTCATGCTGATCCTTATCTAATTAAACCAGGCTTTTTATGGCCAGTGATTTCATAACAAGCTTTTCTCCTTAGCAGAACAACATGTTATTGTAATTTAGAGTGATTATCCTATTATCTCTGCTGCCCTTTCTCTGAATTGTTTTTTTTTCTATTTCTCCCATCCTCCCCTCCTCTCTTTCTCTGCCCCCTCTCTTTTTACCCTCTTGCCCCCCTGCCCCCAACCCCTCTCTCCTTGTCTATGTCTGCAGAAGTACTTGTACATTGGCTCGCGTTCAGAGGTGCTCCAGCTGCCCTTGGCTAACTGCAGCCGCTATCAGTCGCAGCCAGACTGCCTTCTGTCCCGGGACCCCTACTGCGCCTGGGACAGCGAGGGCCGCGCCTGTGTACGCATCGACCTCCACCGCGGGTGAGCATGTCTACCTTTTTTCCTCTGCCCCTGCTCAGGGGTTCTGCCTCCCCCTACGCTCCCTCCCCTCCTCCCCCTCTCCCCTCTGCCCCTGCTCAATGGGCTGGGTCTGCCTGTGCCAGCAGCAGCTCAGTGGAGGCCTCTCAAACAGTATAGCAGAAAGATATGTTATTAATGCCTGTTCTCTGTGCTTGTGGTTCTCACAGGTCTACCTCCTCACTATCCCAAGATCTGATGCTAGAGAGATTCAGCAGGGGGAAAGCCAAGTTTGACAAGCCCGTGGCCATCCCCAGTCCTGGTGAGTGGGAAAGAGAAACTGGACTGATGGCCCCTTGTGGCGATAGGGGTTCACTACAGCTGAAGTAATTTTGATAGTTGTGGAATAGAGTTGAACTTAGAATTTAGCATTTTTTTGTTGAGTTGACCTAAGAGTTGATAAATGAAATCTAATAGAGTAGAAGTGAATTGAACTGAATTAAGTTGAGTTGAACTTTAAATTAAATTAAACATCTTGTCTAACACACACCTCTCTCTCTCCCAGACAACTTTCGGCTGAGGAATGTGACAGTAGTGGTAGAATCAGACATGGTGCTGCCCTGCCAGCTGGTGTCCAACCTGGCCCAGCCCTCCTGGCTCCTCAACGACCGCGAGCTGCAGCTAGGAGACGAGGAGGCCGGGGGGCCACGCTTCGACCAGGCCCTGAAGGCTCTGGTGGTCCCCAATGCCATGCCGGTGCACGCGGGACGCTACGTGTGCTACTCCGAGGAGCAGGGGGTAAAGTTCCAGACGGAGCGCTACCAGGTCTCGGTGGTGGCCAGCTCTCCTGTGGTCATGGCGGCCCGGGCCCCTGACGGCAGCATGGGTCTGTTCTGGGTGTTGGTGATCACCCTGGGGGCCGCCTGTTTATTACTATTGGTGGCAGCTCTGTATCTGAGGAGGCGTCTGAAGCTGGCCCTAGGTAAGGGAGCAGACATGAAGCCTCTGGAGAGCACCCTGGTCTACCCCATCACCCTGCCCAAGGAACCACCCACCTTCGTGCCCAGCAAGATGTCCAGCGACGAGGACCGCTTCTGGGAGACGGGCGCCAACTACTACAACTCAGACGGCTCGCTGAAGATCGTTCCAGGCCACGCCCTGTGCCCTAGCAGCCAGTCTCACCATCACGCCCCCACAGCGTCTCCCAGCACCATCCCTGGCCAGCCCATCCACTCCCCCAGCCGGCTCAGCCTCACCAACATCAGGGGTTCCGGCAGCAACGGCTACATCCGCCTCAACCTTAGCTCGGCCGGGGAGGAGAGAGTTAGCGGGGGTGGTTCTGGTGGAGGAGGGCTGGGGCTTAGCGGGAACGACTACTCCAGCCCCTTCAAGGAGGAGCTGCGTTGGACCCTGCAGCAGAGGAGCGTGCTGCCTGATGCCAACCCTGAAGAGTCGTCTGTGTAGACTTTCTACGCGCCCGACTTAATGAAAAAACTAAACAAGAGACAACGAACGGCAACTAACCTACCTCCCTCCTTTAGAGGACTCGTATCTATCTCTCTCTTTCTCGGCTCCACTCTCACTCCATGCTCTCTCTCTCTTTTTCTGCCAATGCTCGTTTGGCTGACTCTGTGACTGGCGGCAGACGTTTTTAGCACACAGCATGTGATGTGACAGACACGCCGACTATTCATCAGCATCCGCTCCTGTTATTATTGTGTTCCGTACGCCACACTGGCTGTCACGTTTTACTTCTTCAGCAGTTTAACTTGCTTTCGCTGTGCAAATCTCAAGCTGTGTAAATTCTGTATTTAAAGACAATTGAACGCAGAACGCCTACACATCAAGCATGGCATACAATAATCAAGCAGCACGAGTCGACTGACTGAAAGATGGAGTAGCTGGCTTGCCTTTTTTCTGTTCTGTTGGGGACTTTTTTGCTTGCTGCAGCTAACATGGGAGTATGGGAGTATGGGAGTCGATTTTGTATTTGTGAGCAAAGAGAGTGAGAGAGTCACATAAAAGACAAATGAATCTCAAAAGCAAGACGACAATCACGTTCCTCTCTCCGGGGGTAAAACCTGGGAAGGAAAAGGAGGGAGGAAGAGAGAGAAAATGAAGGGAGCTTTGCGTGAAAGACACAGGGTTTACATGAAGAACAAACTCTCAGTTGGACTTTCTCTGCTCGATTTGTACTTTTTTCACGTTGTCAATCTTTCTTCTGAGAAAGACTTCAACCCCTGCCACATTGATATATTGTGACAATTTAAATTAAGACATTTCTATGTGTTGTTTTTCTATGTCATACGGACTACAGAAGCGATAAACGGAGACCAATGGCTTTAAAGCACCCCCTGTGAATGAGAATGTGAGAGAAGCATGTACAAACCTCTCCTATCCCTGCACAAAGTAGATATCTCCCCAAATAACCTCCACACAATACATTTTAGTACTACTTTTACAATAACTGCACTACACATTTACACAAGTTGTTAATGGGAATTTCAGTTAAACCCATTCAGATACTTAAACACTTCCTTGTGATGTGATTATGGAAATTTCTGTTTGACATAATCCCACAACAGAACCTACAACAGCACATTCACTTATTATTCAGAATTTGAGGTGAGACGACGGCATTGATTTCAGCCATGTAGTATGGATGGCACGGCAGAATGTAGGTAAACTCTCACTAAACTGTTGCGACTGCAGTGGATGTCTAAACAAGTGCTTTATAATATGTATTTGTATGGGCGGGGGTGGTGCCCTCCCTCCCCCGCACTGCCCTGAATGCCAAACCTGGTGGATGTAGTAGTGTGTCCTGGAGGGGACGGGGCCATAGCACTGTACCTGTCCTAGACACACCCTTTAATAACCGCTTATTTCTCTAAACCTCATCTACTTACCCGCCCACCTACCTACCTACCGATGTCCAGAGAATGACCTGGCGCTACTGTGGAAAGCCTGAATTCAGAGAGAAGGATGGACACTGAACTGTAAACCCACACTGCCTGTATTGTTAGAGGGACAAGCAGACAACAGATGGAAGATAGATGAATGGCCTGTGACGAACCAACAGCTCCAGAGAGCAATCAGAAGCTCATCAATCAGAGGTATGGCTCTCTCTCTCTCTCTCTCTCGCTTTGAAATTCAACAGACACCTATCCTGATCCCAGATGTGTTTGTGCTGTCATGCCATCTACTAGGTCATTGTTATGACTTGGTGTGACAATGACGTAGGAGTTGGCAAGACAGTACAAACAAATCTGGGACTAGCCTAAGAGACACCGAAAGACCTAGCCAGAAAAATAACTGCCAGGATCAAGTTTTACAGCCTTGCATATATAATTAAATCTACTGCTCCAGGGGACTATATATCACTATGTGTGCCCACTCTAACCTGTTTCTCTTCCTGTGCTTTGTCTTCCAGGGGTGGCTTTGTGACATATGCAGGGACCAGAACAACACACCACAAAGGAGGAACAAGAGGAGGACGATTTTTCTTTCTTTCTCTCCAAAATGTAGACTAGAGACAGCTGAAGGAGATGTAGAATATTGTAATGATCCCTGGGTGGAAGAGGTACTTACTTACTTGGCCATCAGTGGTTAGTTCATCCTAGTGTTGCATGATCTTCTCTGCAAATGTACAGTACTGTACACATCTCTGATGTCATGATCATAATTGTAAAATAAGTGTATCATGTTTCAAACTTTTGCAGACACTAAAGTTTAATTTATGGCTAAGAGTTGTTAAAGACTTGTTCATGAATATGTCCATCTTCTTAACATGTTTACTTTTGCTGTGCCTCTTCACCTTCAGATAAGCCAAAGTAGACTGCAGTTGCTTTTTTTTAAAAGTGTATTATTTCATATTATTTTATTTAAGTTTCAACAGTCCGTCCAACTTCACTTCAAAGAACTCATGTCTGGAACTTGTCCTGCATATTTTATTTAGAGCTTCATTTTCTTCAGAAGGCAACAAGCTTGTGGCTGGTCAACATCCTGTTTAGATGTCAGTAGTAATCTACTGAAGCCGATCCCTGACTTCCTACCACAAAGTAAACAAATCATCATCAACCAAGCAAACGACTTCCTTTTAACCAAAGGATAACTGATTTCATGATCTGAGGTTTGATATAAAATCTTAAATATTTATACATCCATTTAATATGTATAGATTGAATATGTTACCAAGCACTGGTTCAGACACTTTACAATATATTGACATTACCCTTAAGAGATTGCTGTACATTTAAGCTACAGGAGCTGTTAAGATTGGTATAGATATTTAACTGATTTGTCTTACAATTATGTATTACAATTTTTCCTTGGACGTTATGTCTGATATGTCATGAAACTGTCTTAGAAGAAAATTATCCATCAAACTCACAAAAGTGATGTAAGGCTCAATCAAAAAAAAAAATATCTGCATGTGCGACCTGTTTCTAACAATTCTGGATAGTTATTACACTCTGCCTGTCAAAAACAAAGCTTTCCACAATCTTCTCACCTAAGGCTTTTTATTCTGCAGTTGTTCAATAATATTATTATATTACCGTTATTATTATTATTATTATTATTATTATTATTACCTTTTTGGCTTTTAAGTTGCAAAAGTTCCTCTGCCTGTTTGTTCTCAGTCTTTTATGTTTGTTTTTTTAAAGGATGTTAAGTAACTTATTTTGCTTGTAAAATCATGTCGATATTTATTATCATTGTACATATCCTGTCCTTATTTTTTTATATGTGTATATATACATGAATAAAAGTAGAGATCTACTCAAATGGTGTATGTGTGTGCTGGGAGTTCATGCAAATGAACCATCAGACCAAGAGACTGGGTGTAAGCATAAACATCCCTGTTATCCAACACTCAAGGGTACAAAATTATACTACAAATTTTAAATCAGAGTAAGCTTAAACTCATTAGTGAGATAAAAGCCTGGGCATTCAGTTTATTCGAGGCAGAATGTGCTAAGGCTGTAGGCCTAGTCGAATACGCTCACTTATTGAAACAAGTAGCTATGGGAAAAGAAGGGCTTTACCAGGGGTAAAATATAATTAACAGGAAACACAAACATCACACTCATGTTATGTAGGAACTCATGTAAGATACCTCATTAAAGATGCTTTTTTATCACACAGGGGAATGAATTATAATGGCTATATAAGGGCTTCGTAAAGAAACTGAACCAATTTCAAGCAGACACTCTTATATCGAGCAACCCATAATTTGGGTTAAGTTGCTCAAGGGAACATCAACAGATTTTTCACCTAGGGGATTCAAACCAGTGACCTTTCAGTTACTGGCCCAACACTCTTAACCACTAGCCTACCTGCCACCCTAACATCTTAAATGAGGCCTACTGGCACTGTGCTTTTGGAGTTATTTTTTGAACATGTCATTCATTCTATTATTCTATTAGGCTCAATATAATATTCTATTAGGCCTGATATTAGGTCAAGTCATTATTATATTCTATTAAGCCTCTGTCATAGGCTTTCAACTCACCTTGAGCAAAGCCTGGGAGCCAAGGCTATATTTTAATAGGCCGGATTCTATTTTATTAGGCCAGATATAAGGCATATTCATCTATTCTATCAGGCCTATTCTCTCTCCAGTTTCAAGGCCTCCATTACCGTGTCTAGCGTTCATCCAGTCACCTCTTCCCTATTCACGTTGTGCCTGTTGCTTGCCCGTATGCCTGGTGCTAGCGAAGCCATATGCTCTCGCTGTGCCAGACACACAGACCCAGAGTACACAGCTGGGCCACATAGAATGCTTTAATCTCCTCTTTATAGGTCACGAACCATGGTTATTTATGCTCTTATACATCTCATCGCACTCACATGCACGCACGTACACACACACAGACTACAGAGAAATAAAGAGAGCAAGACAGAACATGTCAACCGCAAATATGCCCAGGCCGTGAGCAGAGCAACAGGCCCAACCCCCACAAGCCCCATCCTGTGACCTAAGAGGTATGTATCAGATGCTCAACAAGCTCTACTCTAATGGTCCGGGCCTAAACTACACGAAAACAACACTAGTTTAAAAAAAATTGTATTTAACTAGGCAAGTCAGTTAAGAACAAATTCTTATTTACAATGACGGCCTACCCCGGGCCAAACCCTCCACTAACCCGGACGACGCTGGGCAATTGTGCACTGCCTTTTGGGACTCCCGATAACGGTCAGTCGTGATACACCCCAGGATCGAACCCAGGTATGTAGTGCCGCCTCTAGCACTGCGATCAAGCCCTTAACCAACAAAATAAGTGTTAAGAAAGTATTTACTAAATAAACTGAAGTAAAGAATAAATAAATACAACTAATGGAAAAAAAATAAGAAAATAGAAAAATAACAAATAATTAAAGAGCAACAATAAAATAACAGCAACAAGGCTATATACAGGGCCTATCGGTACAGAGTCAAGTTTCTCCCATTCTTCTCTGCAGATCCACTCAAGCTCTGTCAGGTTGGATGGGGAGTGTTGCTGCACAGCCATTTTCAGATCTCTTCAGAGATGTTCGATTGGGTTAAAGTCTCTGGCTGGGCCACTCAAGGACATTCAGAGACTTGTCCCGAAGCCACTCCTGTGTTGTCTTGGCTGTGTGCTTAGGGTCGTTGTCCTGTTGGAAGGTTGAACCTTTAACCCAGTCTGAGGTCCTGAGCGCTCTGCAGCAGGTTTTCATCAAAGATCTCTCTGTACTTTGCTCCGTTCATCTTTGCCTCGATCCTGACTTCCGTCTGGCCACTCTACTGTAAATGCCTGATTGGTGGAGTGCTGCACAGAGGTTGTCCTTCTGGAAGGTTCTCCCATCTCCACAGAGGAAATCTAGAGCTCTGCCAGAGTGACCATCGGATTCTTGGTCACCTCCCTAAACAACGCCCTTCTCCCCCGATTGCTCAGTTTGTCCAGTCGGCCAGCTCTAGGAAGAGTCTTGGTGGTTCTAATCTTCTTGCATTTAATAATGATGGAGGCCAATGTGTTCTTGGGGACCTTTTATGCTGCAGAAATTACCCTTCCCCAGATCTGTGCCTCGACACAATCCTGTCTCGGAGCTCTACGGGCAATTCCTTCGACCTCATGGCTTGGTTTTCTCTCTGACATGCACTGTCAACTGTGGGACCTTATATAGACAGGTGTGTGCCTTTACAAATCATGTCCAATCAATTTAATTTACCACAGGTGTTCTCCATTCAAGTTGCAGAAACATCTCAGGGATGATCAATGGAAACAGGATGCACCTGAGCTCAATTTTGAGTCCCATAGCATACTTACTTAGGGTGGGTGTTCCCGATGGCTAGAAACTCAGGATACTAGACAACGAGGACTCAACTAATATACATCTCTATAAGTCTGGAACAGTATTGGTACAGGGCAACCCCAAACAGATTCAGCTGGACTTTCACCTAATCAAAGAATTAGCTCAGCAGGAGAAGCTCTCCCTTGAGAAAGATACCACCACCCCGAGTGGGTCAGACCAGACCTCTTCAATATATAACCCCACAGACAAGCAAACCCAAGCAGAAAGTCAACCTCCCAGCACAGAGTACTACTCCCTCATTAAAATGAAGGATACATTCACCGAGCTGGAGGTTAGACAGGTGGAGCTAGAATAGCAGGTGATTACACTCTGGAGGTGGAGAGAGACATATCTGCACTCTGGACTGTAGTGAGACAACATCAACAGGAGAAAGAGCAGGAGCAGGAGAAGAACAGAGCACTAGAGAGGATCAGACTCCTGGAGGAGAGGGTGAGGGGAATGGCGTGTGACAGAGAACAGAACAGCAGAGCAGACCACCTCAGCTCCCGACAAAAGTCTCGGCACCACAGCAGAACAGTCCACCCCAGACCCTGACCATAGCGTCGACATCACAGCGGGACAGACAAATGAAGAACCCCAAGCCCAGGGGATCTCACCCCCCTGTCAGCCAACCTGATAGCCCTCCTGACAACGCCCCCACACCCACTGAGGACATACACTAGGCACAGATTGTACTCCGGACTGGACTCCGGCGTGGTAAGGAGCTCCGGCTCCGGAGCAGGACTGGACGCTGTGCCCATCCTGGGCACCAGCGCAGAGGGCTCCATCTGTGTAGCAGGGCTGGCTGCCGGCCCCGGATTGGGCACCGG
Organism: Thymallus thymallus; assembly: GCA_023634145.1. NCBI lineage: Eukaryota > Metazoa > Chordata > Actinopteri > Salmoniformes > Salmonidae > Thymallus > Thymallus thymallus. The sequence goes on along the minus strand of CM042402.1, from coordinate 12,650,014 downwards.
CGTGTCGAGGAGCTCCGGCTCTCAAGTGGGGCTGGACACGCGCACTGGAGGTCGGGTGAGGGAAGCCGGCACAGGTTGTACAGGACTGGCGACACGCACCTCAGGGCGAGTGCGGGGAGCCGGCGCCGGTCGTACGGGACTGGTGACACGCACCTCAGGGTGAGTGCAGGGAGCCGGTACAGGTCTTACCGGACTCTGGAGATGCACTGCAGGCCTGGTGCGTGGAGCCGGCACAGGATGCACCGGGCTGGTGACACGAACTTCAGGGCGAGTGCGTGGAGTCAGTACTGGAGGCGTCGGGCTGGACACCCGCACAGAGGACGGCTCGAGTGCTGGAGCAGAACTGGATGAGGACTCCAGCCATTTAGCCGGGGTGGCTGCTGGTCCCGGACTGGGCACCGGCGTGGCGAGGAGCTCCAGCTCAGTGACCTCCTCCTGTTCATGGAAGAGGAGAGCCAGCCGCTCCTTCCAGATTGCCAGTCTGCCCTCAAAGCTCTCCTCCTCCTCCCTCCATCCTCCTAACGCGAGGATTTGACTTGGCAGCTGACTTGGCGCCTGTTCCTCCTTCGGCTGATCGAAGAACCCCTCCGGTGTCTTCCGGTTCTTCGCCGTTGGAGGCTGAAGTGGTGGACACTGTTCTGAACCCCCTACCCGGGGTAGCTCCTCCTCAAATCCCCACGACCGGTCCTTCCTCCCCTTGGGCTCCGATGGTTGTAGGGGCTCTGCCACGAGCCCCCACGCTGGTCCAGGCACGGGCTCCTCTTCCCAACCGCGGGTCGAGAGCCCCCAGATGCTTCCCACGACCAGTGCCAGGGTTACCTCCGGGACCTTAGATTGGTGCTGCCCGGGCTTCTCCTCGAGGACCAAGGTGACGGAGTAAAAGTACTCATCTTCCTGTCGCAACTGCGGGTTCCCAGGGTGGTGGATCATTCTGTCACGGTGCGTGGTGAGGGAACGAGGTGCAGAGCGAGAGGTGCGTGCAAACATGTAGATTTATTAGAAACAAAACAACAAACGCAAGAACGAAGACAATACCGTGAACTGAGTGTTTCAAACACTACACATACAATGATTAACGACACAGTTGGACACAATGGGAACATAAATAGAATCCCCAATTAGAGACAACTCAAGACAGCTGCCTCTAATTGGGGATTAGCCCAACTCAAAAAAGACCCCCTGAATACTATTGTCAGGTCCTGACTGCGGCCATATGATTCCCAATAGAGGGAGCCAGAGGCCTGGCCTCAGTCAGGACCTGACAAATTGGCTATACTTAAATTATTTAACGTCATCCTTGGCTCTGGCATCTTCCCCAATATTTGTAACCAAGGACTGATCACCCCAATCCACAAAAGTGGAGACAAATTTGACTCCAATAACTACCGTGGGATATGGTCAACAGCAACCTTGGGAAAATTCTCTGCATTATCATTAACAGCAGACTAGTTAATTTCCTCAGTGAAAACAATGTACTGAGCAAATGTAAAATTGACTTTTTACCAAATTATCCTACGACAGACCACATATTCACCCTGCACACCCTAATTGACGAACAAGCAAACCAAAACAAAGGCAAAGTCTTCTCATGCTTTGTTGATTTCAAAAAAGCCTTCGACTCAATTTGGCATGAGGGTCTGCTATATAAATTGATGGAAAGTGGTGTTGGGGGAAAAACATATGACATTATAAAATCTATGTACACAAACAACAAGTGTGCGGTTAAAATGGGCAAAAAACACACACATTTTCTTCCTCAGGGCCGTGGGGTGAGACAGGTATGCAGCTTAAGCCCCACCCTCTTCAAAATATATATCAACGAATTGGCGAGGGCACTAGAACAGTCTGCAGCACCCGGCCTCACCCTACTAGAATCTGAAATCAAATGTCTACTATTTGCTGATGATCTGGTGTTTCTGTCAACAACCAAGGAGGGCCTACAGCAGCACCTAGATCTTCTGCACAGATTCTGCCAGACCTGCGCCCTGACAGTAAATCTCAGTAAGACCAAAATAATGGTGTTCCAAAAAAGGTCCTGTTGCCAGGACCACAAATACAAATTCCATCTAGATACCGTTGCCCTAGAGCACACAAAAAACTATACGTACCTTGGCCTAAACATCAGCACCACAGGTACTGTAACTTCCACAAAGCTGTCCTTTATGGTTGTGAGGTTTGGGGTCCGCTCACCAACCAAGAATTCACAAAATGGGGCAAACACCAAATTGAGACTCTGCACACAGCATTCTGCAAAAATATCCTCTGTGTACAACGTAAAACACAAATAATGCATGCAGAGCAGAATTAGGCCGATACTCGCTTATTATCAAAATCCAGAAAAGAGTTACAACCACTTAAAAGGAAGCGATTCCCAAACCTTCCATAACAAAGCCATCACCTACAGAGAGATGAACCTGGAGAAGAGTCCACTAAGCAAGCTGGTCCTGGGGCTTTGTTCACAAACACAAACAGACCCCACAGATCCCCAGGACAGCAACACAATTAGACCCAACCAAATCATGAGAAAACAAAAAGGTAATTACTTGGCACATTGGAAAGAATTTACAAAAAAACAGAACAAACTAGAATTATATTTGGCCCTATTATATTTGGCCTTACAGAGATAGGCACATAAACTCCCCCTTCCCTGTTTGGAGAAGGTAAATGCATAAAGATGTTTGTCTGGCTAACAGATTGGAGGAGGCAATTATCAAGTGAACTGTGAACAAACAGGAGAAATACACAGTACAACTCTGTATGAGTCAGAGTAGGGCCTGTCAAGAGGGACCAATTCATCTAACCAATCCAGCTGTTCTATTTGAGTATTCATCACAATTTTCTTGACATTTTAGAGTTATTATATAGGCTAAGTTGTAATACAAAGAAGAGTGCATGAAAATACCACTGTATTTCTGAACAATCTGGACATACATTTTTTTGTTGGGAAACTTGAGCTGTTCATAATTCTTTTGAGCGCGTAGGGACTACTTTTGGAGCACTAAATCAAATGTGATTCATTGGATATTGTAGAGACACGTGACATTCACATTCATTGGCCAGTTTGTATGTAATTAGATCCTTCTGTAGGCATACTAAATAGTCCCCAAATGTCCATAGCTATCGCTTTGTCTCAGTATTTTGATATATTTGAATGCAAACGTTTTTGAATTTAGTTTTAAGTTTGTTAAACGTAGATGTAATGACTGTGTTTGACATTGTTACGTTCAACAAGGTTTTAGCATTTATTTGAGTAGCGGAAGGATATTCGTGCCACGGCTACTGTGAGTGGTGCGAAATTTGAAAATTACGCTAGTGACCTAGGCTAGCTAGCCAGCTATAGCATGTTAGCTGTCATCTAGCTAACGTGTCATATAGCTAGCGTATTGTTGTTATGGTCGCTGGTCGGTTTCGCTAGGTATAGTTGGATTCATAAGGGTGGATATTGTAGCATTAAAGAAAACATTCGTATTGGAATCTAATATGTATTTCGATTCAGTGAATGTATTTTAACGTTAGCTAGCTAACTAGTTGGCCAATAAACTGCGCTAACGTTAGATAACCAGTTTGTAACGTACATGTGAACTTGTATTTCGGTAACGTCATAGTTGGTTTATAAAGGTGTTACATGGCTTTGTTAACTTCGTTTTAATATATGCTTGTTGGATTCATAGCGTCAATAACTTGCAAGCTACAAACGCCGGTTGCGTAAACATTGTTTGCTCACTAACGTTAGCGCTTGTTTTAACTTGTGTGTGATCATCAGTCGTTGCTTGGTTTGTCAGCCTTCTTGGCTTTATTGAATGCATTGTCAAGCCAATTTTATCAACTGTTATTGATAACAGTTGAGTGATATCTTGGCTCAGATGACAGACCCCACTTGCTTCCAATTCTTTCTGTTTAAGGTATCTAACGGTTCAGAGCTGAAAATGGACAACGTTGAGGGAACTGAAAACTTGACTATTGGAGGCCTCGTGTCTTTCTCCGATGAGCAACACTACTTCACCCTTGGATTTCTCCCAGCTCACACCCTCCCAACTGGGTATCTCCACCGCTATCTTCTGTGTGGAAATGTGGAAATCTCGATTGCATAATTTCTGGTAGTGGGGGACTGCGTTCGCGCTCTCCCCTGATTATGAAATTTCCCCCCCGGGGGATCAATAAAGTACCTATCTATCTATCTATCTATCTAAGGTCAAAGGTAATTCAGACAGAATAAGTGATTTGACTCTATCATTCCACTCTTTCTGACTTTACCCTGGAATTAACTAATTATTATAACCATAAACACATTTATGTAGCTAGCTATATGTTCTAGATCTACACATTGCTTTGTCAAGACACAAGACCATTTTTTGGTTTTCGGAATCAAGAATGTCCCATTGAATGGTGCATCTATTGTCTTTCCCCAGAAAAATCTCGCCTGGCTCAGCTGAAGGGGAAGCGGAGGTCCAATGTTGGGGTATGGAGTTCACCAGAGACCAACTCCCTAATCCGCTACATAGCCCAACAAAGAAGGAAAACTCCCCCCACAACACCACAGGTGAGATGAGTTTGCTCATGCATTATCACACTCAAAGATTGTGCAATAAACATAAATAGTGCACTGCAAATAAAAGTTGTTCTAGGACTGTTTGTGTTCATCTGAGTTGGAACTATAATGCTCCTAGTTAGAGCCAATTACATTTATGACAAGTCTATTCACAAGTTTCCTGGGGAAACGATTATGGGTGACACTTCTGGCGGAAGTAGCGAAGTACTGAGTTGACCGGTGGTATTTTTGGTTTTAGAAGCTAGCCAACTGGGATAAGCAATAAGATATTCACTCGCTAGATGTTGAAATGTTACGGAGCTCGGGGACAACATGTTCTGTTCGTGGTTGTACATACATCCAGACAAAACATGTTTACCTGCCACAGGCAACATTTACCCTGTATTTGGCAGGTGTTCATTTCATTTCCTGTTCTCACTAATAGATACAGAATATTTATTTTGAAAATATTAAACCTAGGCTATGTATCCCACTGGGTTTAGTACTTATTTTCAGTAGAGAATAGTCTGATAAATGCTATAAGTAAGGCACCGGGAGTTTAAAATGTTTTTAAAACTATCCCTAATTAGGGTATTTGCTTTTCCATACCTTTACCAAATATTCTCATGAAGTAATAATCTATATTTGTATTCAACTTATCATCACCTGCAGATTAGCCTGGTGTGGTGGAGGTTTCTGAGGAGCCAGGTCTTATTTGAAAGACTCTCCATGATGCCCAAACACAGTGGTCAGACCCAGCAATGGAGGACCACACCTACTCCAAAGGACCTATCATCACATGTGGCATGACGACTGCACCAGCCCCTGAGAGGTCACTGTCTGTTGCAGATGTTACATTGAAAGATGATGCAGACTGTCTGCTGTACACAGGGATTCCACTACTAGAATTCAACACTCTTGTGTCTTGCTTAAAAGGTTGTGCCCCCACATCATCAACAATGCCGGTTGTAGACCAAATTCTGTTGACACTAATGAAACTTAGACAGAACTTTGTTATAGCTGATTTAGCAAGACACTTACAGTTTTTTTGGATTGCTTAAACACGATTTTCAAAACAGGGCCCGTGTTTTCAAAACACTACACACAATTAGCACAACCACACACCCAGTTAGCAAAACACTACAGATCCTTTGCATAATTAAACACTCTTGTAAAAACTATACACTTCTGTTTAAAAACCACACTTTGTTACCATATGAAACACACAGGTTTCACATTACTATACTCTGTTTGCATGAGTTACACTCTGCTGTGATAAATCTAAAACACTTTTAGCACTTCTACTTTCCTATGATTAGAGTAGGCTACCATCAACAAAGTACAAATATAATGTAAATCCACCAAACACTACACAAGACCAATGTTGCAGACTGAAGAAACTCATTTATTTCTCAACACGCCCAAAATATTGACATGGACATTCATAATACAGTACAATACGTAAAGTGACATTTTGTTACAGTGAGTTTTCTGTAAAAAAAACCCTAGACATTGTCTCTTCGCCTAGCTGGATCTGGCCAGAGAATTTCATCAACATCGCAGGCAATGTTGTCATTAGCAAGACACCTTGGAAAGAAACGTCTTGAATGACGAATCCATCCTTGCATTGCTGCTACCTCCATCTGGTCACAGGCCTCCTCCATGGCTTGGATGAGGGGTACCTCAGCCTGGAGACGGAGATCATATACCTTCCACCGCCATGCCGAGAAAAACTCTTCTATAGGGTTGAGGAATGGAGAGTATGGCGGAAGATATAGGACGGTGAAATGTGGATGTTGCTGAAACCAGTTCTGAACCAGAGCAGAGCGGTGGAAAGACACATTGTCCCAGACAACAATGTATTGCATGTGATCGATTTGATTTGCTGCTGTTATGTTGTGCAATTGGTCCAGGAATGTAAGTATGAGTGCTGTGTTGTAAGGGCCCATTTGGGCATGGCGGTGGAGAACCCCATTTTGTGTAATGGCTGCACAGAGTGTTATATTACCCCCACGTTGCCCTGGGACATTGACTATAGCCCTGTGTCCAATGATGTTTCTTCCCCTCCTTCGTGTTCTCGTCAGGTTGAACCCAGCCTCATCTACGTAAATGAACTCATGCTGGATCTCCTCTCCATCCATTCGTAAAACTCCCTGAAGAACAGTGTCAGGCAAAATTGTTTAGTTCAGTGTAGTTCTAGTATACATATTACAGTACAGTAAAAGATTATGAGACAGTATGCAAGATCACACTGCTAAAGTGAATACATACCTCTGCATAATCATGCCGCAGTCGTTTCACCCTTTCGGAATTGCGCTCAAAAGGCACTCGATAAATTTGCTTCATTTGAATATGTTTTTTTTTTAGGATGCGTGCCAGTGTTGATGTTGAGACCTGATGGATATCGTTGAAACTGGCGTGGTTATTGACAATGTTAGCTTGGAGCTGATTGAGTGTTATAGCATTGTGGCCAAAACCATGTTTACTATCTCCCTCTCTTGCTGTTCTGTGAACATAGGAGGCCTTCCCCCTTGTCGTTCCTGACCCTCAATCCTATGTAGAAAAATTAAAACAGTATACAATAGTACAGTAATTTCACAGGAAAAGGTAACAGAAGTGCTGATAGTGCATAGAATACAGTACTGTAAGCAGTTACTGAAACCGTGCAGATGTTTTTGATATGATGATATTTCTACAATACCTATTTTCCAGTCGAAATGTTCTTATCACACTTGCCACTGTGTATCGGCTTAGATTTGGCTGTACTCGCAGTCCAGCCTCCCTCAGTGTCAGGCCGTGGTTGACAACGTGGTCAACCAGTGTTGCGCGGATCTCATTTGTCAGATTCGGTCCTCTTTGAGCACCTTCTTGTCTTCCTCTTCCTCTACCTCTACCTCTACCTTCAGCATGGCCTCCATCTCTTCCTCTTCCTCTGTTGATTCCTCCTCCTCGTCCTCGTCTACCTCCTCGTCCTCCTCCTTGTCTTACTCTTTCTCTGACTCTTTCCATTGTGCTTGAAGACCGATGAACTCACCTGCTGCTTTTTATAGTGCTTATACACCTGATTGGTGTGTCTACAATTAAGCAAACAAGTGTTTGCACACCTGATGACTGTGTTGAACCAATTGGTTGGACGGTGTGGTAATTTGACAGTCAGTGCTTTGGTATTGCAAGGAAGTGACTTCATGATAGATTTTTGTGTGTAATGTATGTTAAGTGTGTTTAGTGTTTTGCAAATCACTGTGTGTATAGTTTTGCAACAAGTGTGAGGTTGACAATGTGCTTATAGTTGTGCAAATGTGGGCTGATGTTTTGCTTCTTGAGTGTAAGGTTTTGCTAATAGTGTACTACTTTTAATTTTAGTGTGTAAGCAATCCAAAAAAACTGTAAAAAGTTCACCCGGTCAGGTCAGTAAAATATTGAAATTCTGGATAGATGTCATTGCTGAGCACACCAAGGATCTCATTCCATGGCTGCCCCATGAGATGAAAAAGGCTACTATGCCACAGGTTTTTCAGGAGAATTATTCAAACACAACTTGTTATTGACTGGACAGAAAGTGTTTTGCAGAAGACAACCAATCTGGACTCAAGAACTGAATCTTACAGCCACCTACTATGCCAGTAATACTGTAAAATATCTAGTTGCAACTGCTCCATCAGGAATGGTTATGTTCATTTCAGAGGCTTATAGTAAGAAATGTAGCGATAGGTTCATAACAGAACTCAGGGTTTCTCGACCATTTGCGTGCTGGAGATGAGGTGATTTGGGACCGTGGCTTCACAATTAGGGACTTGCTAGAGGAACGGAATGTACGCTTGGTCTTACCAGCATTTACACGCAAGCAATGCCAGTTGACAAATTAGCAGGTCACTCGCACACTACGCACTGCTAATGTCCGTATTCATGTGGACTGAGCAATAACGCGTCTTAAGGTGTTCAATATTCTCTCACAAACTGTGCCTATTAGTTTGGTCCCTAAAATTGACAACATACTTAAAATTTGTGCAGCTCTTGTAAATCCGAGAGGAGAGCTTATTTCTAGCAAATAGACACAATGTCTAACACAATCAACATGACTAACAACATGCACTTTTCGTTTATGTATTCCAAAAATGTACATAACTTTATTCCTATTGATGAACTGCAAAACATTGTCAGCATTTGTAACATTATTTTATTCCAACTGTTAGCTGTATTTGTTTTAAATCATTGTTTTGTCAGCTCACACAACTGATTGTACCAACTAGTCTATTTTAACTGGTGCTGTCCTATAGAAATGTACTTTGTCCTATGAAAAATAAACTGGTGAGATCATTACACTGTGTTTGTGTAGGTATCTCTTAATAAATTGATTTATCTAATATATTAGTATTGTATGTATTATTTAATAAATATATTTATTAAAACAGTACTTCATGAAGTAAGTGCACGCTCAAACTAATTTAATTGCGTATGCCCGGTATATTCAATCTACTGCTCACCCCCATTTACTTAAAGAGCTCCAGGTACTTTGGGCAGAGATGTATCTTCTTTTCAGCAAAATCATCAGCCAGTCTAGGTAGCGTGTGTAAAAAGTAGACTGCAGCTGTTGGGCATCTGTGTAGTCTTTATCAAATGGAATGTCCACTTCTATGTGCTCGCTTGTTGTCCAGACGACCAGCTTGCAGCTCTGTAGGCCCAGGCACATCATGGTCACTTGTGTCTGAAAGAAGGAATAAGAAAGCACATTGCAGCAACATTCTGATTAGTATAAGTTTACAATAAAATGTTCAATACTTGTAATAATGCAGCTAATAATCTGTTTTCTTAAACATTTTTACTTAAACATCAAGGATCCCATCTGGGCTGGCTTCCAACCAAGCATGGTCTGGGTGCACCACCATGCCTCTGTTCTCCTCAACATGCCCTCTGCTCTCCAGGAGTGTGATGACATTGACCTAATTTTCTTTGCCATGCTTTGTTGCTGTATTGTCAGTGAAGATTGTATACAAATGCTCATTTATCATTTTCTGGGGGGGATCTGTGGTGTTTCGTTTGGGGGCTCATTTAGCTGTGCTGGCTGTTAGACGCAGCTTCCTAGCATCATGCCATAGCTGTGAAGCACTTTGGATCTTTGTTTCTTCCATCAATGTAGCTGCATATACGGGGGATAATTTGATGTAGGCATCATAAAACATTGTGCACTTCCTACAGGTTAGTGTTGTGCTGTGTTCAGTGTGACACAGTTTGTTCATGTGGGCTGAATCATGTTGGCTTGGGCCTGCCTTGCTGCTGCTGTCTACATCTGCTCTGTAACTTAGCTGAAGAAGATAATTTGTCTGGAGCCGAAATAGTGGGGCCATTACCGAGGAGTTGATGTGGCTTGTGAACTCTGCATGGTTCCTAAAAAGTCGGGGGCGGTTGTGGAATCGTTCTGTGACGACGATGTGCCTGGATATGTGTGGTGGGGTCTGTGTTTAAAATTGATGTGTTTCACCTTCCCTAGCCCTACATTCTTCCTCACACCTGAGTTCCACTTCCTTTGCACATCAGTGCATGCCATTCCTGTTTCGCCTTGCCTTACTGCACTCTCAACCTACATTGAAGAAAATATTTGTAGTTATTATCTAACCCAGTGTTTCCCAAACCTCTCCTGGAGTACTTGTCCTGCACTTTCATGCATCTGTAATTTAAAATAGTTTAACCAATTGCATCACATAACATTTGAAACATTTGTGTTTCCCATGTATTGATCTTTTTCTCTCTTCGTAGGATACCCAAGACATCTCCTTTTTTCCCCCAGAGTCCCCTCTACTCTAAAGCAGAAGATGACCATCTTCCAGAGCATTATGAATGTGGAGGAGAATGAATCAGTGCCAAAACAGGATAATCACTCAGGGGGATGCATCAAGACAAGAGATGGTCTGTCTGGTGGTGAGTCTGCTTTTATAAATAATGTATTAATCACTTATTACGTGAACATAAATTGGTGCTTTGTCTGAGTATACTTTTTAAAAGTTGTAAGATTGTGTTGGACTTTCCCCCCCAAAAATGTTTAAAGGTGCCACACACAGGATTTGTAAAATATTTTTCCCATTGTAATTTCAGAAAATGTCCATAATATACAGTATCTGGCGCTAATAGTGGGATGATAGTGTTTCACAGTATTACCCTTCAGTGTTGTGATTGGCTGTGATATTCACCTATTGATTTCTCCGGAAGGAACGGAATCTGTTGTCAAACTGGGAAAGCTGTTCTGTCATTTCCTGGTTGCAAAAATTCTACACTGTTCGCTTAATTTCAGTTTGTGGTACAATGATTCCCTACACTATTCAGTGCTTGTTTTCTCAATTACAACACTGGCGGGTAAGTAATACTGTGAAACACTATCATTCCACTATTAGTGCAGATATATTATGTACATTTTCTGAAATTACAATGCAAAAATAAAAATCCTATGTGTAGCACCTTTTTTAAGTTTGAATATATGCTTTATACTTCTGTGAGGGCACGGAGAAACCAAACGTTTTATTGTGTAATGTTTTTGTAGTTCCTGTCTCATCCAGATACTACAGCTTGTCCCTTTTAATATATTCGGTAAGAGTTTTCTATTCTGGGGTGTAGTTGATGGGTGTTGTCTTAACGCTCAGATGGGTGGAGCTGTTATGGTGAAGGTGACTGTGGTGGGAAGGAGAACAAGTCTCCAGTGAACCAGTATCCCTCTCTGATGCCCCCACCCAGTAAGAGGGGCTGCACAGCAGGCCCTCTGGGGGAGTGTGTGGAGGAGATTAGGGAGGCCACCACTCCTGTCCTCAAACGCACTGCCACCATACTGAAGCAGCAACAGAACAAGGAGGTACTCATCACACTGGCAAAACATTTCTCTGTCTATTAAATGACTAATATAGCTTGGCAAACCATTCAGAATCTGTTGGTGTGTTTTTTGCAACTTTGGCGTGTACATGTTGAGCAACTGGTAAGAAATATTGAAAAGTCTTTATAAACCAAATGAATTATTATTAACCATTATACTGTGACCACAATGTCCTGACAACCACTAACCCATCATGATCACCTCCTCAGGTTGCAGTTGTCCAGAACAAGGACCATCAGCCAGCTCTCACTGTAGAACCTGCTAGTGTGTCCCTGTCACCAGCCCTGCATACTGATGCTGTGTCCCAGATCACCCAGGGTGAGCCCCAGTCCTCTCCTATGAAGCAGCAGAACTGCACTCCCACCACTGAGGAGCAGGACCAGGTAAGATTCCATATGACCTCATCTACACAAACACACCAATCTGTGTCCCAAATGGCACCCTATTCCCTATGTAGTGTAAAATTACTGGTGTGGAAAAAAATAAAATAATGTTTGGTCCTAGTGAACTATATAGAGTGCCATTTTGGATGCAACCCAACACCCCTGCCTCCTCCCCTCTGTGAAGCTCTCACAGTTCTTCAGTGAACGCAACTGCTACTCTCACCCCAGGTTCCTGCCTGGCTCTCAAACATTATCTTTGGTTCCCTCTCACCCGACAGGAGTGCTCCTTTGAACTGCACAGCCCCAGCCAACCTCTGGTTTTGCATTCAGGAAGAGTCAGGACATCTCTGCCCCCGCTGTTCGCCATGCCATCTCTTCTGGAGATGAGCCCCGCTGGTAAATATGTTGCTCCCCTCTGTGTTGTTATGGAGGAACCTAACCTTGCATCTTTATCAGTCTTTGAAGCCCAGTGCAAGCTAAGCATACTACAGATAATATTGACTAAGCACAAACTGAAGCAAGAAAAAGCTTGTTTGTGAGAGCAGCAAAGGCTGTTGTTTTATGGTTCATCACCCTCTAACATTTTTCTGTAAGAGAAGCAGTAGGTTGATCGAAGCTGTTATGTGATGTTGGTGAGTAAACAATATTTATTTGTTCTTTAGATGAAGCTGATGGTGCTAATGTTAACTCCACTATGAAGAAGAAGCAGGTGCATTTCGGGATTCTGCTGCCCCCCGAGCTCTTTGACAAGAACCTGCCCCCCAGCACCCCTCTACGGAAGGGGGGCATCCCAGCCCGCGCCCCAATATCTGCCGGGTTGTCCCAGCTGAGGTCACTGCTGAAGACCCCCCTAACCCTGGCCCAGCCGGACTTCAGCAGCCCCTCTCTGACTGGAGCCTCCTCACCCCTCACTATGGGGCCCTGCTGTGGGGAACAGGCGAGCACCCACACTCAAGGAGAGGTACCTGTCACTCACCAACACAGTGATTGACCTGCCCCAAAACGATGAGGCCAGGGTCATATTCATTAGGCACCAAACTGAAGCAGACGGGTACTGAAACAGGAAGGGACTACCTGAACTTCCAATAAGAAACGCTTGTTTTCTATTGCCAAATGTTTTGCTACGGTGTTCCCTAATAATAAGTATGACCAATCATTTAATTGTTCTTTCTGGTAATCCAGCATGTGGGTTAGTTGTTGACTGTGAAAATAATGCAGTAATTATCTATGCCCTCAGATCCCTTTCCCTTCAATGGAAGACGATGTTGACAGTTCATGGATGGACAATGCAGGTTGGTTGTTAAACAGTGGTCAGTGCTGAGAGGAAACTATATTTCCAGTCAAACTCTGTGTAAAACTTCACATTGTTGTCACTTGCTGTATGTATTTACAGAGCTGGAGACTCGAACTCTGGATCTGACCTCAGCTTTTCAAGAGGAGACCTCGGTTTGTGAGGAAATGCCCGGTGAGATGTAGTTGCTTCAGTTCAGGCTCATGCTGCATCTCAAATGACAGCCTATTTCCTATGTAGTGCGAGTCGTACTTCAGATTCTATTCCACCCACCTCTCACTCTCTTCCCATATGCAACAGCACCTCCTCCTCAGCCTCAAGTCATTGACTTAAAGTGTTTATAGGGGTGTCAGTGAGGTCAAATGAGAGGCTAAAGCGGAGGTGTTTTTGCTGTAGATGCTGCCCCAGTGCCTGACCCTGCCCCAGTGCCTGCTCCTGCCCCAGTGCCTGACCCTGACCCTGCCCCTGCCCCAGTGCCTGCTCCTGCCCTGGAGCTAGAACCAGACGGCACAGCCCGCTCTCGCAGCAGAAAGAGAAAGGTCTGGTAACACACCACTCATTCACTGAACATGATATCCTCATTCCCTGTATTTACACACCAATTAGATAAGATTATCTCTGGACCAATATTATCATAGTAATAATATTATCTTAATCTGATGAGCTAGGGTTAATCTCAATGGAAGAGCTTGTGAGTGTATCCAAATAGATCCTATCCTAATGCCACCTCTATCTCTCTATCTCCCTAACTCTATCTACCTACCTGTATATCTCCTATTTTCCCTCTTCATATATCTCACTTTTCTCTTATCTATCTCTGTTCTTTCAGCAACCAGAGAAGAAGAGTGAGCCTGTGAAGAAGAGGTCGTCTCGTACGGCTGCCAAGTCTGCCTGTGGGAGGATGAAGGTCAGTCTGGGCTCTGCTCATCACTTTACTTTCGCTACAGAGACTTAGAATACATTACACACTGTGGCTGTGGGTAGTACAGTGAGCTAAGCCTCAGGGAGGTATTACATACTCCGAACTACTTGCCTCGTTGTAAGCCACAGTCAATCTGCCTTTCTCAAACTCAAGGGATTTAGGTGGTTACTTTATTCACATTTCTGCAAGAATTTAACTTCTTTTAGAAGGTGGTGGTGTTTGGAGTACTTGTGGGATTTACTTTAGTTCTGAACAGGAAAGGAATGAGCATTTCGAGGGGCCGAAGAAGCAAGTCTACTGTGAAGACTGTAAATAATAATGTATACAGTCCATTTGGAAAGTATTCAGACCCCTTGACGTTCCACATTCTGTTATGTTACAGCCTTATTCTACAATGGATAAAAAAATATTTTCCCCTCATTAATCTACACACAATATCCCATAATGGCAAAGCAAAAACAGGTTTACAAATGTATAAAAACAAATTAACTAAAATATCACATTTACATAAGTATTCAGACCCTTTACTCAGTACTTTGTTGAAGCACCTTTGGCAGTGATTACAACCTTGAGTCTTCTTGGATTTGACACTACAAGCTTGGAAACCTGTATTTGGGGAGTTTCTCACAATCTTCTATGCAGATCCTCTCAAGCTCTGTCAGGTTGGATGGGGAGCTTCGCTGCACAGCTATTTTCAGGTCTCTCCAGAGTTGTTTTATCAGGTTTAAGTCCGGGCTCTGGCTGGATCACATGTCCCGAAGCCACTGCTGCGTTGTCTTGGCTGTGTGCTTAGGGTCGTTGTCCTGTTGGAAGGTGAAGTGTGAGGTCCTGAGCTCTCTGAAGCAGGTTTTCATCAAGGATCTCCCTGTTCTTTGCTACATTTCTCTTTCCCTCGATCCTGACTAGTCTCCCAGTCCCTGCCGGTGAAAAACATTCCCACAGAATGATGCTGCCACCACCATGCTTCCCCGTAGGTGCCAGGTTTCCTCCAGATGTGGCGCTTGGCATTCAGGCCAAAGAGTTCAATCATGGCTTCATCAGACCAGAGAATTTTGTTTCTCATAGTCAGAGTCCTTTAGGTGCCTTTTGGCAAACTCCAAGCGGGCTATCATGTGCCTTTTACTGAAGAGTGGCTTCCGTCTGGCCACTCTACCATAAAGACCTGATTGGTGGAGTGCTGCAGAGATGGTTGTCCTTCTGGTAGGGCTGACCCCAATCAGTTGGTCGACCGAGATTTGTTTTAGTCGATCAAGAATAAATGTGTGCGTGTACCAGCCAAAAGTTTGGACACGTACTCATTCCAGGTTTTTTTTTTTTTTTTTTTTTTTTACTCTACATTGTAGAATAATAGTGAAGACATCAAAACTATGAAATAACACATGGAACCATGTAGTAACCAAAAAAGTGTAACAAAAAAACAAACAAAAATAGCAGCTTTGCACACGCTTGGCATTTTCTCAACCAGCTTTGAGGTAGTCACCAGGAATGCATTTCAATAACAGGTGTGTCTTGTTAAAAGTAAATTTGTGGCTACCTCAATGGAAACAGGATGCACCTGAGCTCAATTTCAACTCTCATTGCAAAGGGTCTGAATACTGAATACTTTTTTTTATTTAATAAATTTGCTAAAATGTCTAAACCTGTTTTCACTGTCATTATGGGTTATTGCGTGTATATTGATAAGGGGAAAAAATAATTTAATCAATTTTAGAATAACGCTGTAACGGAACATTTTGATAAAGTCAAGGGGTCTGAATACTCTCCGAATGCACTGTAGACGCTTTTATACAAAGCAACTTAGTCATGTGGGCATACATTTTGCAATGGGTGGTTCTGGGAATCGAACCCACTACCCTTGCGTTACAAGTGCCGTGCTCTACCAACTGAGTTACACTTGTTGTAATAACTCAGAGGTGACAGTAAAGCAATAAATAAACCAAACGTTAACAAGGAAAACCGAACGTTAACAAGGAGAGGTGCAAGGTTGTAAGGATGGGACACACCGGCTTGGGTGTTCACGGTGTTTCTCTAGAACTCAGCAAAGCGTGGCTTTGGGAAGAAGGCAGTGGACCGTTCTCTGTACGGGAAGAGAGACTACGCATCCAAGAACCCCACCCTCAGACCCATCACGGAGACCCTGTCTTCCTTTAGCCACTCTCCTCAACACTCCCACAACTGCAGACGCACAAGTACGCGCACAGCTGTTGAGCAGTCTGTTCGAATACCCAGGAAGAATAATTTCTTCCGTGAACTAATCATTGATCTAACATGATTGGTGAGAGCCAGGCTTCCACTGTTGTGCACTGTATACCTCAATGAACTACACCCACACTAAAAAAGAGACGTGATCATGTCTATGATCAAGGCATGAAATGATTATTTTCAAATACAATTTATTTCTGGGCTTAATTGTGTCCAAATTATTGTAATTATTTTCTGGCCCCCTGACCAGCCGCGGCTGATAAAAGTTGCCTACTCCTGACTTAGATACACCACTCAAGTCGAGGCACATTCAACTCCTCTCACTGACTCATAAACACTTGAGATACACTACTAAGTTCAGTCAAGAGAAACGTTATTACTGTGTATTGTATACGCTTTCTCACATAGGCAATTCACTGTGACAAGGAGCATGTCCAAATAGTCATTCAACAGCCTATTTATTAGTAGCTAGTAGCCCTAGACAATACATATTCCATTTGAGTAATTTAGCAGATGCTCTTACCCAGAGTGACTTACAGGAGCAATTAGGGTTGAGTGCCTTGCTCAAGGAATGGCACATTGACAGATTTTTCACCTAGTCAGCTCAGGTAATTGAACCAGTGAACATTTGGTTACTGGCCCTCACACTCTTTTCCTGGGAGGTTTAATAAACGTTCTGAGAATGGACATATATAGGTGATTTGAAGGTAATTAATTAACATTCTGAGAACACGTTTCATGTTCAGTTTCAGTAGTGACCCATGCTGTGTGTCCTCCCTCCACAGCCAAAGAAGACTCCATCCTATTAGAAGACATTAACAGTGACCCCATCACCGGCGTGCTCACGGCTGCATCCCTGAGGCGAAGCTGCTTCTGCACCGCGGCCAGTGAGGATTCACCAGAAGACACCACCCCAGCTGCAGAGCCCTCTGGGCCTTCAGTAGACAGCCAGAGCCCTGTAAGCTCCACCACCACCACCACCACAGACAGCTCTGGGATTGGAAGAGCAGCACAGGTCGGGAGAAGACGGTCAGGTCCAACAAAGACCTCCAGAACGAAAGAGCAGTGTTTTTAGAGGAGGTAGAGGGAAGGATAGGAAGCTGAGTGTTCCTGTTGATAATTGGCTAAGTGAAGATGAGGAGCAGGTAGAAAACACTGATGCAGAACAAGACCCAACAGAAACAACCCAGCCAGAGGTTTCAGAGTCCAGCCCAGCCAAGCACACAGTACCTGGTAACAGAGAGGGTTAACCTAATACACACTGTACCTCAGACGCTGTAGATACAGATCAATGCACTGGCACACTACCAGATACAAGTCGTAGTGGGGAAAGTCCGGCTAGAGCAGACACTGATAATACTACACATTGCCCTCCTCCAGATGAGGTTAGCACCACAGTGGCTCCCTCAGAGCAGGAGGCAGTGAGCCATGTAGAACAGAGTCTAAACAAAGGCAGGGAAAGAGGAGCAGCTCAGGGCCCAGTCCGCTGCAGGGGTAGAAGGAGCTCTATATATGCCAGCTCAGTCATAGAGAGAGTGGAGCAGGCACCCCAGTCAAACGGGCAAGAGGCAGTGGAGGAGAGCGGGCAGGAGGTGGAGAATGATAACCACGGGTCTGAGATGAAGCTGGGTAACGTTACAGAACAGGCCTCCACCTCCTACCCAGACTCCCTCCTTCCCCCCTGGGCACAGGAAGAGTTCAGCATCGATGACGTGCTAAGGCCTCTCCCTTGCAGGGGGCACCGGTCTGTCCGCCGCAGCCTGAGGAGCCAGAGCAGCATCCAGGGGCAGAAGCAGCTCCATCCAGGCTCTACTACACCCTCTCCTGGAGGAAGTGGACCACTTTGACCTATGAGCCACTCACTAATTTTTAGTAATTAAGTAGTGGAACTAGAATAAGATCTTCCTTTTAATTTTGGCAGTTATTTTGTAATTGGCCAAGGCTCTTGGGAGTTGGAGATGTACAGACAGTGGATTTTTTTTTGTCCAAACTATTAATTGTCTGAACAGGCCTCTCTTGAAATACAAATGTATTACTAATACATACATTATAAGTATATATATTTTTTAATTCTAGTGGAAAAACTATTGAAATTACTGCTATAGTTATTTCCTACAATAGATTAGACTGCAGTGATCTGTAGCTGGTTTCCTGAACCAAGCTAGTCAATATACACACAATTAGCTACTGACCTACCAATCAACATTAAATACCATTGTATTTCTTCCTTGGCTCTAATTTGGCTATTACAGAGAGTGGCATTGGTTATAGGCGCATTTCAGAAGCTTAGAAATGCGCCTATAACCAATGCCATCATTATGTTTTGCAACAATTAGGTTGCAAAGGTCTTGAGACAGGTCTTTGCTTTTACCCTTCATGAGATGTGTCTTGTGTGACACCTTGGCAATGAGACCTTTTTGTAGGCCATCAGTTGGGACTGAACCAGCTGATATTAATTTGCACTGACAGGGGACTGGATTGCTTTTTAATTACTGATAGTTTTCAGCTGTTGTCTTGGCTTTCCATGCCTTTTTGCACCTCCCTTTCTTCATGTGTTCAATACTTTGACATTCACATTATTACACATAACTTAATTTCTGAACTTATTTGTTTTGGGTTCTTTGTATGTATGGATTACTTGGGTTGTCATGTCAATAGCACCTTTGGAAATATATTTACTGAGAAAAATGGTGACGTGTTCAATACTTATTTCACCCGCTGTACATACAGTATGGAACACACAAGATACGGTAAATGCAGAAATAAATTAAATGGCAGGCGATGTATGCGATTAAAAAATAGTCTTTGTAGGGGTCATTGACACTATATATACAAAAGTAGTGGATTTGGTTATTTTAGCCACCTGTTGCTGACAGGTGTATACAATCGAGCACACCGCCATGCAATCTCCATAAACAAAAATTGGCAGTAGAATGGCCTTACTGAAGTGCTCAGTGACTTTCAACTTGCCACCGTCATAGGATGCCACCTCTCCAACAAGTCAATTCGCTAAATTTCTGCCCTGCTAGAGCTGTTATTGTGAAGTGGAAACATCTAGAAGTCAGTTAAGAACAAATTCTTATTTACAATGATGGCCAAACCCGGACGACGCTGCGCCGCCCTATGGGACTCCCAATCACAGGCGTATGTGATATAGTCTGGAATCAAACCAGGGTCTGTAGTGACGCACTGATGTGCAGTGCCTTAGACTGCTGCGCCACTCAGGAGCCACCATGTTCCAACATCTAGTGGAAAGCCTTCCCAGAAGAGTGAAGGCTGTTATAGCAGAAAAGCGGGGACCAACTCCATATTAATGCCCATGATTTTGGAACGAGATGTGCGACGAGCAGGTGTCCACATACTTTTGGTCATGTGTTGTATTTTAATAGGCCAGTTAACGCTGTGTGTTAATAGTTGTCCAGTAGAGGTCACTCACCCCTCATCTAAATTCCAACGACAAGTGCAGTGACAAGAAAATACATAACCACACAAATGTAGATTGAATATTGGCCTTGCATGTTAATGATAACTTTTGGAGAAGTCCATATTTTCATAACTGGGTGAGGTGACCATATTATGTAGAGGGATATAACTGCACATCCAGAGCCATGTTTGTTTTTCTAATATAATAATGGCTTTTTATTTTACCTTTATTTAACTAGGCAAGTCAGTTAAGAACAAGTTCTTATTTACAATGACGGCCTACACCGGCCAAACTCGGACGACTCTGGACCAATTGTGCACCACCCTATGGGACTCCCAATCACGGCCGGTTGCGATAGTCTGGATTCAAACCAGGTTGTCTAGTGACTCCTCTAACACTGAGATGCAGTGTCTTAGACCACTGCACCACTTGGGTGTGGTAATGTCAGAAGTGGCTCTGGCTACATCTATCTAACCCATCCAATAATAATAAAATCAAATATTATTTGTCAAATGTAAACAACAGTGAAATGCTTACTTACGGGTCCTTTTCCAACAATGCAGAGTTAAAGATACATATTTAAATGATATAGTGACAAGGAATAAATACACAGTGAATAACAATGCACAGTAAGTAAAAATAACATGGCTACTTACAGAGAGTAAAAATAACATGGCTATATACAGGGAGCAAAAATAACATGGCTATATACAGAGAGTAAAAATAACATGGCTATTTACAGGGAGTACCAGTTTTTTTTTTTTTTTACATATTTGGACAGATGGATATGTAATCTTCACTTCAACACTATTGACAGATAAAGGTTACCCAATTTAACAAATCACACACACACAAAAAAACTTTGAAAATGTTACGCAATCAAAATGGCTTTTCCTTATGGGGAAAAAGTTAGTACACCATTCCATTTCCAAGCAATTCTAAGTACATCATTCCACTGTCCGACGAAAACTCCAGACCACTGGCGAGCTACCTAGGACAAGTCGTCCCACTAAAGTCAGCCCAAGAGCTGACCGAAAGATGCTCATAGAAGTCTCTAAGAACCCCAGGATAACATCAAGGGATCTACAGGCCTCTCTTGCCACAATCAATGTCGAATTGCATGGGTACACTGTCAGAAAGAGACTGCACAAACTTGGCCTACATGGGAGGTCAGGAAGGAAGAAGAAGTCTATGTGAACCATGCCTCGAACAAAATAGATCTCAGAAGATCTAAGATTAAGAATTGTTGACTTGCATAAAGCTGGAAAGTATCTCTAAAAGCCTTGACGTTCGTCAGTCCACGGTAAGACATTGTCATAAATGTAGAAAGTTCAGCACTGTTGCTACTCTCCCTAGGAGTGGCCGTCCTGCAAAGATGACTGCAAGAGCACAGTGCCGAATGCTCAATGAGGTTAAGAAGAACCCTAGGGTCAGCTAAAGACTTACAGAAATATCTGGAACATGCTAACATCTGGTGACGCGTCTACGATACATAAAACACTAAACAAGAATGGTGTTCAACGGGAGGACACCACAGAAGAAGCCACTGCTGTACAAAAAAAAACATTGCTGCATGTCTGAAGTTTGCAAAAGAGTACCTGGATGCACAGCGCTACTGGCAAAATATTCTGTGTACAGATGAAACTAAACACTGGAGAAAAAAAGGCACAGCACACCAACATCAAAACCTCATCCCAACTGTAAAGTATGGTGGAGGGAGCATCATGGTTTGGGGCTGCTTTGCTGCCTCAGGGCCTGGACAGCTTGCTATCATTGACGGAAAAATGAATTCCCAAGTTTATCAAGACATTTTGCAGGAGAACGTAAGGCTATCTGTCCGCCAATTGAAGCTCAACAGAAGTTGGGTGATGCAACAGGACAACGACCCAAAACACAGAAGTAAATCAACAACAGAATGGCTTCAAATGAAGAAAATACCCGGTCTGGAGTGGCCCATTCAGAGTCCTGATCTCAACCTGATTTGAGATGCTGTGGCATGACCTGAAGAGAGCAGTTCACACCAGACATCCCAAGAATATTTCTGAACTGAAACAATTTTGTAAAGAGGAATGGTCTAGAATTCCTCCTGACTGTTGTGCAGGTCTGATCAGCCACTACAGAAAACGTTTGGTTGAGGTTTTTTCTGCCAAAGGAGGACCAGTTATTAAATCCAAGGGTTCACATACTTTTCCACCCTGCACTGTGAATGTTTACACGGTGTGTTCAATAAAGACATGAAAATGTATAATTGTGTTAGTAGTTTAAGCAGACTGTGTTTGTCTATTGTTGTGACTTCGATGAAGATCAGATCAAATTTTATGACCAATTTATGCAGAAATAAGACATAATGCAGTATAAGCTGTTCAGGTTCGTGTTGGTTTCAGACTTGGTGCACTGGTACCGCTTGTCGTGCGGTAGCAGAGAGAACAGTCTGTGGTCTGGGGGTGTGGAACCTTTCACCATTTTTTGGGGCCTTCTGACACCATCTGGTATAGAGGTCTTGGATGGCAAGTCGTACTCACCACCCACCATAGCGCCTTGAGGTCAGGTGCCTTGCAGTTGACGTACCAAGCGGTGATGCAGCCAGTCAAGATGCTCTCAATGGTGCAGCTGTATAACTTTTTGAGGATCTGAGGGCCTGTGGCAAATCTTTTCCGCCTTCTGAGGGGGAAGAAGCACTGTTGTGCCCTCTTCACAACTGTCTGGACCATGTTAATTCCTTAGTGAATTGGACACAGAGGAACTTAAAGCTCTTGACCCACTCCACTACAGCCCCATCGATGTGAATGGGGATGTGCTCGCTCCTCCGTTTCCAAATATAGTTTATGGCTATGTCAAGTCTGTAAACAAAGTCTGGGATTCTTTTTTCCTATTATTTAATTACAAGATCCCTCTTGTTGTTTTGGCCAGGTGGGTACATGTCACCATCTCGTGGAGACAATAGGTCATTACACATCAAATAATTCATTAGGCCTACTCAACTACTTGACATTCAATCCATCGTTGGATATTTTGCCCTTGTACTACTATGTGAAATAATCTGCCATTTTAAAGACACGCTAAGAAATACTACAACACACATTCTTATTTGTTATAAATTTGTCTTACTTACATAAGATCATTATAAATAGAACCTGAGTCAATGACCAATTTGTCTTTGTTCTATCCTTGTAGTTGGACTTCATTTCTACCTATAAAAGGGATATGTGTTGTAAATGGGCTGGATGTGTCGCCTCCTACTACTTAATGGGTTCAGTGGGGCTGTGTGTGTGAGTGTCGTGGTGTGAAGCCCCTGTCCCTGGGCCTGACAGACGGGCATAGAGAATACGGCTTAACACAAGAACAATGGAGTCCTTTGACCAAAAAGACGCCCCCAAGACATGTGGCCTCCTGTCACCGTGGCAACCCCCCATGGGATAGCGAGCGGGCTGACAGCTGGAAGGGGAGAGTTACAAAAATGGAGTCCATTCTTTCCACTGAACCTCTCCTCGTCTACTCTATCATTCCCTCTCTCAATCATCAACGTGTGTGTGTGTAGGCCTATATGTTACACTGCACTTTCCAGCTGTTGCTGGATAGGTCCACTTTATGATCTCAAGTTTTAATATGGCTGGCCGACCTATCCAGCCAGTGAGTGTGACACCAGTTGATAAATCACACCGTTGTTATTTCCTGCTCATGGAACAGTGCCATTTACCAATGGGGTCATTGATACTTATGAGTGATTTACAAGATCTTACAGTACATCTGTTTTTACACGTTGTGCAAAAGCTACTCCAACAAAAGAAAACTTTCCTCATTAACAAGATAACACTTGATTTATATAATGTCACATACATTCTACACAACACACTCTTCTAAAGAGGTGAATGGTGTTAACAGTTTTGTTCCTATCTGCTCCTCGGGACCTTAGTGTTATAGTAGGATGAGGATCTGTGCTCTCAGCTCTCTATTATTCATGCTCCGTGGCGTCACTCTCCCTCAGCTCTGCATTGGGTTCCTACAAAGCTAAGGACAGCAGAAGGATGAGGGAAACAAAGAGTGGAGGGGACTACTGCAACACCAAGGGCTCCTAGGGCCCCTCCCACTGGGCACACACTGGTTGAATCAACGTTGTTTCCACATCATTTCAATGAAATGACGTTGAACCAACGTGGAATAGACATTGAATTGACGTCTGTGCTCAGTGGGCTTCCTCCAATCTATTCTCCTGATCTGTCCAGCTGCTAGGGCTGTAGTGGTGTTAGCTGGCAGGTGACTCACCCCAGGGCTCTTATATGAGTAAATAAAACATGAGTCTAATTTGAATAGAAGATTAAGTAGAATAGAGTTATTGAGGTCACTTGATTGACAAGTGACTTGAGGTATGTTAACAAGCCAAACCACCATACTACATGTTCTGAGTGAGGGACAGCCATTAAAGTAAAGAGCAGTGCTGCTACCCAGTTGACGTACTGTATATAGAATACCTATAAGGGAAGAGTTCTGGGCATGTCTGGACTAGATGAGACACAATCTGACAAGGTGTGTCTTTGGGATGAGGTGAAGAACATACCCTGGTTGAATCAAAGTTGTTTCTACATCATTTCAAACCCCAAAAAATATATGTGATGACATTGAATCAATGTGGAAAATTTTTGGGATTTGCAACAAGTCATCAACGTAAGGCCATTTCGTATTTTTTATCACTTAACTTTTAACTTCCAATGACATGGTGACATTTTATTTTTATTTTACATTGAATTTACGTTAGTTGACAACTCAACCAAATATACATCAAAACTAGATGTTGAACTGACGTCTGTGTTCAGTGGGTAGTGTGTGTATCTCTGTGTGTTTCTGAGGGAAGCTCATTCCCCTGACCCTGAGAGAGACGATCTGCCCAGTGGAGCCATTATAGCATGAGGTTTTAGATGTTGGAAACCTAGAGCAGAACGTAATCATGGTTCAGAACACAGGCGGCTGTTGGCACCCTAATTGGGGAGAACAGGCTCATAGTAATGGCTGGAACGGAGTAAATGGAATGGTATCAAACACATCACACATGGTGTTCAATACCATTCCGTTCACTCCATTCCAGCCATTAATTTGAGCCTCCCCTCACCAGCCTCCTGTGGTTCAAACCATATGAATGCACTAATAAAGATGAATGCACTAATTGTAAGTCGCTCTGGTTTAAGAGCATCCACTAAACGACTTAAATATCAATATAAACATGACACTGGACAAGGCTTCATATCAGAGATGACTAGCCCACCACAGGGATGATACTAAATAGACGCTGTGTGACCTTGAAGGGATAATAGAAGTAGTCTACCCGGGAAGGCTTGAAAAAAAGATATCCTGGGGTCGTATTCATTAGGCACCAAACAGAAGAAAACAGTCTGAAACAGAGATGGATGTACTACATGAATTTGTCCAATAACAAAAGCAAAATCTGTTGCATTAGGTTCTGCTACGGCGTGCCATAATAAACATGCCCCTGATCTGACTGTGGGGTTGTAACTGTGAGAAATGGTCTGACTCTGTTCCTGACAGACATCAACCATGATAAATGGGCAGGTGTTTGGGTCAGTGTTAAGTAAATGGAGTCATTATTGACGACCTGAAAGCGCTCTCTGTTTGTGGTGGTATCATTGAGGACTTCCAGGCCCTGGCTGGCTGTCTGAAGTAAAAGGGGTTGTTGTGATTCCAAGGGGGTCGAGAGGGAGTGGGACTTAGCCTGGAGGTATATTGTGTCTGTGATGTAGATGGAGAGAGGTTAAGTTGTGGCGGGCTGATGACCTTATAGAGGAAGCACAGGCAATGGTCTTCTATGGGCATGTGGCAGCGGACAGAGGGTCTGTATATTAGCTGTGACATGCCAATTTCATGTTTATTTTAGCAATTATACTATCTTTGACATCATGGTTATAGTACATTATGGAAGACGTTACTGCATCTTATGGGAAAAGTATGCTCTAAACATATTTCCCCCCAATCTTTCTAGTTTCCCCTGGTCGACACAGGGGGGAGACAAACATACAGACCTGTACACAAACCTGATCCTAATGATGTGCTATCTTCAATGGCTAAATGAATAATGAGGATAATAGAATTCTTATCAAGGACTTACATTATGTGTTTAATTCGATCTATGGCATAAGGAAGGGCTCAACTTAAAAGTAACCCATGTCGAAATTTCATATGGGTCATAATCTTGATTACGTATCATTGATATTAACAGGGAGTATTCAAAGAACTCTCCATTACCTATAGGCTAATTAATTGACAAACCCACATGCCCCCAGTAGTCATTCATCCCAACTCATAATGAAGCTAATAAAGCAGAATCAGTGGTGATACTCGTTCATGAGAAGGCCTATGAGAAGGAGATTATTGAGAAAGTAAGTGTTGTGGGAGAGAATGGGGATATACTATGGGAGTCTGCAGAGACAGAGGGGGAGAGAAGCGGTGCAGACAATGAGCTCCAGAGGTTAAGTCCCCAGCCCGCCAATAGGGCCCACAGGAATGCGAAAGGGTCTTGGAGGGGGCATTGTTGTCTGGTTGTATCCTGCTCAGTGTATGAGTCTACACATTACAACTCAAGGTCTATAGACTGACTGGTCCATGGGAATACTCAAGCTTTTTTTTCTAGGAACAAGATATACTGTAGAACACGTAAATCACGCGGGGTACCTCAATCTTGCAACTTTTTCTGCATGCAATGTGTTTTGTCTTTTGTGATAATCTAAATAAAGATGTAAATTGGGACAGAAACACTGGTCATCCAGGATATTGCAGCGTTCTCTGTATGCAGAACCTTCCAGATAAAGACAACTTGGGGCCTCGATATCCCTTGGCTGACTCCTCTGAGGCAGAGTGGCATGTGGTACCACTGTGTATCAGGGACTATAGCCCCATGGGAGGGTCTGGGAAAGACAACCCAGTTTGTGTCTGGGAAAGACAAAGGGGGTCCAACAACACACTGAATGGACTGGGGTCTGTTTATCCCCGTAGGAACATGCCCATGGCAGAAATGGAGCTAAGCCAGAGTTAAACCACCAAATGTGTTTTACCACCTTCAATAATGTTCCTCTCTTAACACATGAAAAGGGAGGCGTTAAACTATGACATGCACCCTGCTGTAAGGTCTAGACTTGTCTGAGAATTCTGTGATTTTGGGGTATGGCAAACCGGCAGTGGTTTGGAATGGTGCCTTGGCCAATGGATTCTCTCCAACAGGGTTTAGCTATGGTAGCAGTACCAGAGGGACCACATTGCCTGTACAACAATGAGTATCTCACAGTTATGCCTCGAATTATGCCAGAGTAATATTCCTGTTTTCAACCAACAGGTTCCTTCATGGACCTGCGGATTTGTTACAGTTGACAAAGCTCTTTGTCATAGATATGTCAGTACTGAAGCTCTATTGTCTGTCATTGTTACTGAATACAGAACTCCTCCACTTAGGATTAATTATATTAAAGTCAGAATTAGTTGTTCATGTAAATGACCTTGTCAGCGGCACAGCTCTAAATGTACTTACACTGAAAGGATTGCAAGGCACAGTCAGCAAGACAATTGATTTGTCAAACAATCTCTTCCTTTATCTTTCAATTGGGCAATGTCTTTGACAGAGAAGTGTACTTCAATGCACTTTAGAAGTACTTTAAGTTACTAGCAGAGGAGTTTGGGTTTTCAGCGGACTTTCAGAAAAAGGGCAAGAGTTCTCCACCACTTTGTTAGTGCGTGAGAGGTGTCTGGCTTGACTTTAAATTCAAGCCTCAATCCCTGGAGTGTGTACAGTCAGGCAGGATCCTGGCTCTGGGTTTCCAACAAGCTGCACTTTACCTTCCAGCTGCTCTCTGTCCCCTTTGGATTGAGGGAGGGGAGGGAATAGGGCCCATGGGGGTGGAGATGGGTGGGGGCATACTCTTGCTGGACAGGCCTGGAAATTTCCTTTTTATGTTTCAGCAGCCCATTCCAGGATGGGAGGGGTGTGAGCTGTGAGGTTTTGGGACTTGGCTAGGAGCCAGCCACAGCAGGAAGCTTGCTAGTTCACATGGACAAAAGCAGTCCTGGCCGCTGCCTAGCTATCTGTGCAGGACTCAACAGCCCTCATTCACCCAACCCCCAAAACAGGAACTCTGCACAGTTATATGGGTCTGGCTTCACCACTGCACAGATTGACTGCAGTCAGTTACTCACAGCTGCACTGACTATTCAAACCTCTTTACACATGAATGCATGTATGTAATGTCAGCAGTGTTAGTCTTCATTGTGTTTACAAAGTAAAGTAAACTCTTTGACAGGCATAGGAGGATTTTCTTTTCAAGTTCCCTTATTTTTTCATTCATTATACTGACTTGCCTAGTTAAATCAAATAAATAAATACAATTATTTAATACTCTGTGATATTGTCTTTCTCTACTGCTTAAAATCCAGTTGTCTGACCGTCTTTATAGCTGCCAAGGCTTTTCTTCCATTCCCTCTTAACAGTTAGTGGTTAGTGCCTCTCCTACTGTCTGTGCACCCTGCCTGTCTGTAAAAATAAAGTTTATTGGTCACATACACAGATTTGCATATGTTATCGCAGGTGCAGCAAAATGCTTGTGTTTCTAGCTCCAACAGTGCAGTAATAATACCTAGCCTTTTTTTTTTACAAAACAATATGCACATGATCCAAAAAGTAAAAAGAAAGTAATTAAGAAATATCAGAACGAGCAGAATGTGGAATATATAATGCCTTCTCTGAACCCCTCATAGGCCAGTGTGTAAACAGCAGCATGGACCAAAACAAAAGTCCCACTGTTGATCTGTCTGGCAGAAAACCATACATCCTTTTTCCTAACATCCAGGGGGTGTTTCCACTGTTTTTCTTGAACCAGACTTCTGCATGAATAAATATGATCTCTGTCATAGTGCATGACATTATTAATTGATGGGGGGGGGGGGTTATGGTCTCAATAAATATCAGCAAACTTATGTTGTTTCATTTTATGATCACTATAGTACTGAAATATTTGAAATATACAATTTTCTTTTGTACAGTGCACGAGCCAATTTTAAGTTGTACAGTGCATTCGGAAATTATTCAGAACCCCTGACTTTTTCCACATTTTGTTACATTACAGTCTTATTCTAAAATGTATTTAAAAAAAATATATATATACAGTGGGGAGAACAAGTATTTGATACACTGCCGATTTTGCAGGTTTTCCTACTTACAAAGCATGTAGTGGTCTGTAATTTTTATCATAGGTACTCTTCAACTGTGAATGACGGAATCTAAAACAAAAATCCAGAAAATCACATTGTATGATTGGTGAGAAAGCAACAACTGTTGGCACAATTATTAGAAAATGGAAGAAGATCAAGCTCCCTCAGTCTGGCCCACCATACAAGATCTCACCTCGTTGGGCATCAATGATCATGAGGTAGGTGAGGGATCAGCCCAGAACTACACGGCAGGACCTGGTCAATGACCTGAAGAGAGCTGGTACCACAGTCTCAAAGAAAACCATTAGTAACACACTATGCCGTCATGGATTAAAATCCTGCAGCGCACGCAAGGTCCCCCTGCTCAAGCCAGCGCATGTCCAGGCCCGTCTGAAGTTTGCCAATGACCATCTGGATGATCCAGAGGAGGAATGGGAGAAGGTCATGTGGTCTGATGAGACAAAAATAGAGCTTTTTGGTCTAAACTCCACTCGCCGTGTTTGGAGGAAGAAGAAGGATGAGTACAACCCCAAGAACACCATCCCAACCGTGAAGCATGGAGGTGGAAACATCATTTTTTGGGGATGCTTTTCTGCAAAGGGGACAGGACGACTGCACCGTATTGAGGGGAGGATAGATGGGGCCATGTATCGCGAGATCTTGGCCAACAACCTCCTTCCCTCAGTAAGAGCATTGAAGATGGGTCGTGGCTGGGTCTTCCAGCATGACAACGACCCGAAACACACAGCCAGGGCAACTAAGGAGTGGCTCCATAAGAAGCATCTCAAGGTCCTGGAGTGGCCTAGCCAGTCTCCAGACCTGAACCCAATTTAAAATCTTTGGAGGGAGCTGAAAGTCCGTATTGCCCAGCGACAGCCCCAAAACCTGAAGGATCTGGAGAAGGTCTGTATGGAGGAGTGGGACAAAATCCCTGCTGCAGTGTGTGCAAACCTGGTCAAGAACTACAGGAAACATATGATCTCTGTAATTGCAAACAAAGGTTTCTATACCAAATATTAAGTTCTGCTTTTCTGATGTATCAAATACTTATGTCATGCAATAAAATGCAAATTAATTTCTTAAAAATCATACAATGTGATTTTCTGGATTTTTGTTTTAGATTCCGTCACTCACAGTTGAAGAGTACCTATGATAAAAATTACAGACTTCTACATGCTTTGTAAGTGGGAAAACCTGCAAAATCGGCAGTGTATCAAATACTTGTTCTCCCCACTGTATACACACAATAGCAGGTTTTTAGAAATGTTTGCAATTGTATTAAAAATAAAACTGAAATATCACATTTACATAAGTATTCAGACCCTTTACTCAGTACTTTGTTGAAGCTCCTTTAGCAGCGATTACAGCCTCAAGTCTGCTTGGGTATGACGCTACAAGCTTGGCACACCTGTATTTAGGGAGTTTCTCCCATACTTCAGCTATTTTCAGGTCCCTCCACAGATGTTCAATTGATTTCACGTCCGGGCTCTGGATAGGTCACTCAAGGAAATTCTGAGACTTGTCCCGAAGCCACCCAAGCATTGTCTTGGCTGTGTGCTTAGAGTTGTTGTCCTGTTGGAAGGTGAACCTTCGCCCCAGTCTGAGGTCCTGGCACCATCCGCTCTGGAGCAGGTTTTCATCAAGGATCTCTCTGTACTTTGCTCCATTTATCTTTCCCCTCGATCCTGACTAGTCTCCCAGTCCCTGCAGCTGAAAAACATCCTAATATCATGATGCTGCCACCACCATGCTTCACCGTAGGGATGGTGCCAGGTTTCCTCCAGACGTGACACTCTGCATTCCTTTAGGTGCCTTTTGGCAAATCCAAGCGGGCTGTCATGTGCCTTTTACTGAGGAGTGGCTTCTGTCTGGCCACTCTACCATAAAGGCCTGATTGGTGGAGTGCTGCAGAGATGGTTGTCCTTCTGGAAGGTTCTCCCATCTCCACAGAGGAATTCTGGAACTCTGTCAGAATGACCATTGGGTTCTTGGTCACCTCCCTGACCAAGGCCCTTCTCCCCCGATTGCTCAGTTTGGCCTGGCGGCCAGCTCTAGGAAGAGTCTTGATGGTTCCAAACTTATTGCATTTAAGAATGATGGAGGCCAATGTGTTCTTGGGGACCTTCAATGCTGCAGAATTTTTTTCCCCCCCAGATTTGTGCCTCGACACAATCCTGTCTCGGCGCTCTACGGACAATTCCTTCAACCTCATGGCTTGGTTTTTGCTCTGACATGCACTGTCAACTGTGGGACCTTATATAGACAGGTGTGTGCCTTTCCAAATCATGTCAAATCAATTGAATTTACCACAGGTGGACTCCAATCAAGTTGTAGAAACATCTCAAGGATGATCAATGGAAATAGCTCAATTTTGAGTCTCATTGCAAAGGGTCTTACTACTTATGTACATTTCTTCTGTCATTATGGGTTATTGTGTGTAGATTGATGAGGAAAACTTTTAATTTAATACATTTTAGAATCATGTGGAAAAAGTCAAGTGGGGCTGAATACTTTAGAATGCACTGTATGCCATGTGATGATGGTAGTTTCATGCTGGCTTAGAATGTTCTTTGCACTTATATTTATCTTCTGTCAAAAGCTACTACCATAGCCTGCCTACTTACCTACCTTGTCTACAGGTAGCTACTTCAATGTGCATATGTTTTGTCTCATATGGTTTTTCTAACCAGGGAAAACCTCCTATGATCTAATTGCTCCCTTTATGACTTGATAATCCCTCTCTGAGGACTGCAGGGTGCTAATCATTTTAAACAAAGCTTCACATAATTTAATTTAGCATCCAGGGAGATTATAAAATCATCATGAATAGCGAGTTCTAATAGGGGGGGCTGGTCTTTGCCTGGGTGATATACAGGCATGTGTTGTTTTCTATTCAACAAAGAGGAAACTCAAGAATGTAATTAATTTCTTCAGTTCCATCCCACTGGGCACACACTGGTAGAATCAACATTGTTTCCACGTTATTTCAATGAATTAACGTTGAACCAACGTGGAAAAGACGTTTAATTGACCTCTGTGCCCAGTGGGATGTGATTGACAGATTTGAATATGTAAAAAATCATGTATTATACATTGTTGATATGATCATATGAAATCTTATAAATAGGATCACTCACTGATGTGACTTTAAACTGACCCATGCATGATGTAGCCCTACAAGACATAATGCACATAATTAATGTGGTACTTGTAGATTGAGATAAGCCTAAATGTCAAAATTATATGCAAATGAAAAATATATTGTTGCAAACAAACAAACAGCTCCCCTTCTGAAATGCAGACATTCATGAGCAGGAAAAGGTGTTACAAGGGTCACCTGTCAATTCCAATTTATGGTTGTTTCGTGTAGGTGGTGTGGTTCTCTGTTGCTCGGCATTGCGCTCAATTAACATAATCGCTTTTTGTGGACGGATAATATTAGCTATCATAATCTGACTGGCGGGGAACCAGCGATCAACATAAACAGATACGCTTTGTCGAGTGATACTAGCGTAGTCGGACACATAAAAACAAGCATCCGATATTTATTTCGGGCACTGTATGTGTGCTGGTTCATTCTGCTGCTCTAATAGATAACAGAGCCGCTACAATAGATTGCAGAACCTGCCGGGCTGTGTAGAGAGAGGGCTCTCGCTTTGATCTTTAAATACCCTCTCATTTAAAACCACACTCAGTTGCTTTGATTTTTCTCTCACGAGCCAGCTGTAAAATTAATAAATTCAGACGTTCCCTAAATTACACTATCAGTGTGCGCGCGCGCCCAGTGGAGAAAGCTAGAACACCTTTCTATCATTTTTTTTTTTCCGCTCCACCATCTGTCCCTCCCTTTCTTCCATTTCATGTGTTCAACCGATATCCACCCCTCACAGCTACAACTACGTTGTCCCCCCTCTCCCCTTGCAGTGTGTTTTCCTGTCCACTCGGCTTTGCAGTTTGAACGATGCAGACGGTGCCTGGCCCCGACTGTTCCCCCCTCCCCCACTAGCTGAGCTGCTGTTTCACTCAAAGATGGCGTCAGCTTTGGAGCCTCTGGTCTCTGGCTGCATTTTCGGGCTTGTTGTTGTCTCGGATTCGAATGATTTTTGGCACATTCTCCTCGGCAACTCGACACGAAATTCCGGTAAGTAGCGGCTAGTGGGGAGAGGATATTACAAGGTCTCCGAGCTTCCCTTTGAAACCCGAACTGGACCAGTCCTAGCTTTCTGGGAACCGCGAGAGGTAGAGGGAACGTAGAGGGAACGGGGTACGGGGAGATGAAGATCGCGAGGAGGGGGGTTAGAGAGAGAGAGAGAGAGAGAGAGGGAGGGAGGGAGCCGAGGCCTACTTCGCTCCAACGGCCTTGTCTTCACCGCAGCCGCAGGCACTGTGTGGGAGGGTGATGTAGGAAGGAAGTAGGGAAAGAGGAGGGGTAGGTAGCCGTGTGTAGGGACGCGTCTTACGGGGAAATAATTTCACCCAGAGCCGAGGCGGAGAAGGAGGCCAAACGGCCATAGAACATATATTGTAACGTTGGAAAATGATCCACTATGAAGTCGTCATTTTGGCACTTTCCCGATAGTCGTTATGGCCGTTTAAAACTTACATTGTGCATTTGCAGTCCGCGATCACATAATGAACATCATCCATTACATTCTAAATCAGATTATTCCTTGTGATTGTTGCCTGTGTTATTGTTTGAAACCTCGGGCGTTGTAGGAATCTGTCATTGTTGATTGTGTCAAAGCACTGGTTTCCTTAACAGACAGCTAGCTAGCTACACGTTGTTACTGGTTTGAGCTATTTTGTTACTGCTAACAAGCAAATTCGTTATTTCGCGGGAAGGTTTGTAGCAACATAGCTAATTGCCTATCATATCAGTGAGAGTAAACAGAGGAGTAGGTTGAGAAAGTGATACGCATGGTTAGCTAACTAACGTTAACTACTGTTAGTTAACAGTGCTAATATAACACCAATCTGTTTTGAAATAAATGTCTTAACGTTAACATACTAGCTAACTACCGAGACGCATGTTTAGCCAGATAACGAGGGCAGTTAGTTACCTTAGGTCACAAAATGTTAATCAGCTACTGTACAAATGTAGTCAAACATGTTTGTTGTGCGTGGAATACAAAGCTATGTAACGTTAGAATGCTTGCTGATACCAAGGCACTGAAAACATGAGAAGTGGATAGCTGATTATTTAGCTATTTCAGTTTGTTTGTTTTGCTGTTCAAAGTGAGAACCATGTGGCTTTGCCAAATCATAATATCAAGAATTCAACTAGAATGTGGCTCGTTCTCCATAATCTGGGCTGTTGTGTTATTACCTTTTATCAATGTCTGTTTTCTGACCCAGTTCATGAACCCATGTTGTGAAAATCGTAGCTATATGAAGATATTATACTATAATATGTAAATAAAGGAGGTAGGGCTTTCTTCACTAGTGTTTACTATGACAGTTATGAGAGTTGCTCTGGTTTTGTGGGTTAAAGAATCTGCATATAGACAAAAATAGAGAACAGACTGTAAAGTTACCTCCATATCTAACATTTTTTTAATTTAACATTTAACTAGGCATGTCAGTTAAGAACAAATTCTTATTTACAATGACGGCCTAATTTACAATGGCGTTAGATCATCACAGTGGCTGTCGTTGACCTACTCAGACACTAGTCTGGCACTGTCCTGAGCTAACTGGGTGAAGAAGACTATGTTTAGATCTGGGTATATGTCCTCTACTCAGGGTTTTCTCGTCCCATCCTAAATGTTTTGTATCTACAATCTTTTGTCATGTTCAGTGTTTATAAACGTTGTTCATGTCATGTAATGTTCATCCAGACTTCAGGCAGCATCTATCCATCTCATACAAGATGTGTGCTGCCTAACTGTGGCTCTGTGTTTAGTGTCCAAGCATGACTTTGTTTAGCTGCTGTTGTTTGAGGAGTGCCTTTTTGTCTTCTGAGGGTTACATTCAGTAGGCACTAAAAGAAGCAAATGTTTTGAAACGGCAGTATTACCTAAAGTCTAATACAAAACGTAGACGTTTTTGTCTGCAGAATGTGACAGTCTTGCCGCTGTCCCTCTTGCACACTGTTTCTCTGACCCTTCTGTGTGTGTGTGTGTGTCTTTGTGTTTCTGCAGGGTGCATTTCCTGCTGAAGTTTAATAGGCATGAAGGTGATCAGCCCTCGCTGCTCCCTGGGGTGAGATATCTGTCCCCTTCCAGACCTGAGAACAAGTGGCTACCGCTGGAGAGCGAAGGGAGGAGGAGTGGAGCCGCGCGGATGAAATACATTTACGTCCTCTTGCAAAAGAGTTTATTCCAATAATCTACATATAACGTTGCTTTTTTTCCCAGCTGTCCTGACACTACCCAAACACTACAACTGATCTTCAACTCCAGATGACGGCCAAGGTTTCCACATCACATTGAGAGCCTCTTATTTGCATTGAGGGGAGACTGAATCATCAGGTTGTATCTGTTTGTCCCTCTGTCCTTGGCAACATGCAGTAGTTGGAGAAACCTAAGTGTTATAGTTGTAGTGTGAGTGGGTCCACCACAGCTCCACAGAGTTAGTCTAGTACCTGCTGCTCCACAGCACTGCTCTCCCCCAGGCTAACTGACCCTGCTGGGAGAGGGTAGTGGGTGGACCAGGCTTTATTGGGGCGGGGGGGGTGGCCTATGCTATGGTGAGCTGTTCCCTGCCGTGCTGCTCAGGACCAGGCTCTGAGGGAATCTCTGTGCGGCCCCGGGATAAAGGATAGTCTTTGGACACAGGGGCGGCGAGGAGGAGGAGGAGGAGGAGGAGGCGGCGTAGGCCGCAGGACTCTTACCCTTTGCACGCTACAGGCGTGTTTGTGTGCGTGTCGTCATTGCGACCTCCAACTGCAGTCATGGTGAAGCTGGCCAACCCGATGTACACCACCTGGATCCTGGAGGCCATCAAGAAGGTGAAGAAGCAGAAGCAGCGGCCGTCGGAGGAGAGGATATGCAACGCTGTGTCCATGTCCCACGGGCTGGACCGCAAGACTATACTGGAACAGCTGGAGCTCAGTGTCAAGGATGGAACCATCCTCAAAGTCTCTAACAAGGGGCTCAACTCCTACAAGGATCCAGAGAACCCCGGCCGCCTGGCTTTCCCCAAGCCCCGCCTGGGCAGCAGCAGCGGTGGTGGTGGAGGAGGAGGTGGTGGTGGTGGTGGTGGTGGAGGAGGAGGAGGTGGAGGGGGGGTAGGAGGCGATGGGGGTGGTCATCATGGGCATGTGGGCCACGGTGGGAGCCACCATCGCTCTGGGAAGAAACCAGGGCTGGACTGGAACAAGCTGATCAAGCGTTCCCTGGAGGGGCTCCATGAGCCAGGGGGCTCCACCCTAAAGAGTGTTGAGCGCTTCCTCAAGTGCCAGGGGGACGTGGCGGCCTACCTGTCTGGCAGCGGCTCCATGGGGCCCGGGCTGTTCCACCAGCAGCTGAGGGTGGCACTGAAGCGGGCGTGTGCCCACGGCAGGGTGACCAAGAATGGGCCGCTGTTCCACCTCATCAGCCGCAGCTCCCAGTTGGACGGGACAGGCACCGTGGCGCTGGACTCCCTGCCACCTGTCCGCCTGCTGCCACACGAGAAGGACAAGGTGAGCCACACACCGCACCATACAAGCACCTACAATCTCTTTCTCAAATATAAAAATAATGTAATGTCTCTGTAAACTTAGTGTAAGTTTTTAAAGGGTTAACTGTTAAAAGACCATTATGTAATTTCTTTGTCCCCTGTGGCGGTGGAAAGAATAATAAGTGATAATTAATTACATTTCTATAGTGCGTTTTATAAAAATCTCAAAGCGCTTCCAAGGCAAAAAACAAACAAAGCGATACATCAAGAGTAGCCTAGCCATAGTTGGGATCAACCAATAGAAGCCGTCTTTGAGTGCATTCATCCTCCAAAGATGGAGAGCGACAGTTCATGGCTTGATCAGAGGAAGGTGGTCAAATCAAATTTTAGTTGTCATATGTGGTGAATACAACAGGTGTAGACCTTACAGTGAAACGCTTACTTACAAGCCCTTAACCTACAATGCTGTTTTAAGAAAAATAAGGTTTGAGTAAAAAACAACAAATAATTAAAGGGAAGCAGTGAAATAACAGGAGCGAGGCTCGATACAGGGGGCACCGGTACAGAGTCAATGTGCAGGGGTCAGGCAGATGGCTGAAGTCTAGTGACGATCATGTAGAAGGAAACAAACAATGAAGGCTGAAGGCAGCACACGCACACCACACAATCAATCTTAGCAGAGCTAGAATTCTATTTTGAAAAGTGGTTTCCCATGTGGTTGTAGGGCTGCCAGGGAAGACGTAATGCCAAAAATGTAACTTTATCACATTCAATTAGTAGCCAGGTAGTGCAGTCATGCAGTCGATTTTGGCAAGCCACAATGTCAAGCTTTGAACTGAGTTTAATTTTGAGCTAGTCCATGCACAGTACAGAAACAAAATCCCTCTCACTCCTTCCAGGGCATTAACTTACATATTCTGTGATCGCTCGGTTTGCACAGCGTGGTTTGATTGATAATGCCTTTTGTTGGAGTGAGTGGTGTCAAATGCAGGGCTGTACAGTGCAACCATTTTACTTGCATATGCGCCTAAATATTTAGCTTTGTGTCTTGACATCTTTCGCCAGTGCGCCTAGAAAAATTAAGGATTCTAGCTTTAATATCTCAAATATGTTCCATTGTGTTCCTAAATGTTTGTGTCCGCCTTCATTTTTCAACTTGGGTGCACACGTGTTCCTTGGAAAAAGTCAGTGTAGAACCCTTAAATGGTTTAATAATTTTTGAAAGATTGTCTTGTGAATATAAGCAGGGGATGTAGCTGATAAAAAGATCTGAGCTGTGGTGCATGTCTTTGTGTGATTTACATGACTGACCTAAAGCAACACGTTGTAGCCAAATTGGCTCTTGACCAGAAGACAGACAGTTGGAGAGCTGTGAAAGAGAAACCCTAGGTAGAACAGGTCAGTCCACAGGTCAGAGTAGCACCATGGGGGAGACGACCAGCTTAGCATCGCTGTGGCAGTCAGCGTGTTCATTCGACCTCTGTGTGTTCGGAGCACTGGCTTGGGGACAGAGTACCAGGGCTTTTAGTGTCTCTTTCAGGGGGCCGGGGCTGGGTGTAGTGGGGGTGTGCATTTCAGGAGGCAGCAGGGTGAGCGGAGTGCTGGACAAAGAGGTGAGCTTAGTGCTCTGTGGGCAGATGCCAGGGGCGTAGTGCTGCTCTCCAGCCCTCTGTCTCAGGCCTACAGCAGGAAGAGAAAGAGTAGGAAAGGAGGAGGAGGAGGAGGTCAGGGAAGAGTCACGTGGCGCCCAGTGAGCATCCTGCCAGGACGAGAGAGACTGGTGACCAGCTGCAGGGCTGCTCCCTGTCAGGAGATGGAAGAGAGAGCGGGAGGGAGGGAGAGCAGGAGGGAGGGTGAAGAAAAATGAGGGAGGGAGAAAGAGGAAAGGCGCTGGTGCCAGAGGAAGAGTCCTGGCTGACGCATGTTCTGAGCCACCTTACCCAGTGACACACACACACACAGAGAGAGAGAGAGAGAGAGAGAGAGAAAATAAGAGGCAGACTTGCAGGCAACAGAGGTGCCAGAAGACACACCCACAGTGTAACCCGATAGACAGCAGCCGGATGGGAACTAACCTTTCCTAGGGGCAGGACCACAATCATACTTGCACACTAGCTAACATGCATTACATCCGTGCATGTATACATACACACATATGGCATGAATACACACCTCTGCATGCACTATGAACAGACACAAGTGCATGCAAGCTGGCATACTGTACACACTGGGGCATACTGTACACACTGGGGCATACTGTACACACTGGGGCATACTGTACACACTCGTATACACAGACAACCATGTGCTTGTACACACACAACCCTACACAAATACACTGAGTGTACAAAACCATGACAGACTGACCAGGTGAATCCAGTTAAAAGCTATGATCCCTTATTGATGTCACTAAATTCAATCTGTGTAGATGAAAAGGCAGAGACGGGTTAAAGAAGGATTTTTAAGCCTTGAGACAATTGAGACATTGATTGTGTATGTATACCATTCAGAGGGTGAATGGGCAATGCAAAAGATTTGTGTCTTTTGAACTGGGTATGGTAGTAGGTATGGTAGTAGCACAGGTTTGTGTCAAGAACTGCAGTGCTGCTGGGTGTTTCACACTCAACAGTTTCCCATGTATATCAAGAATGGTCCACCACCCAAATGTCATCCTGCCAGCTTGACACAACTGTGGGAAGCATTGGAGTCAACACGGGCCAGCATCCCTGGGGAATTCTTTCGACACCTTGCAGAGTCCTTGCCCCAACGAAATTGAGGCTGTTCTGAAGGAAACAGTGGGGGTTCAACTCAATATTAGGAAGGTGTTCTTTAATGTTTTGTACACTCAGCGTACAGTACACACACTTATCATCCATCAGATGATATCCGGGTCACAGCTGGGCTGACTGAGGGATGACATGGCTGTAGTGTATAGTGATCTGAAAGGTCCTTCTCCTGCCATTTAACCAGGCTCTGTTGTGATTGGGTGAGTAGTACATTTCTGTTCTGCTCTACTCTTCTCTGGCGTACAAGGGGGCTTGTCTTGTGAGGCTTTCAGTTCATTCTGCAGAGTTGTGTCCGAAATGGCACCCTATTCCCTACAAA
Organism: Thymallus thymallus; assembly: GCA_023634145.1. NCBI lineage: Eukaryota > Metazoa > Chordata > Actinopteri > Salmoniformes > Salmonidae > Thymallus > Thymallus thymallus. Next base: position 12,610,500 of record CM042402.1, on the reverse strand, counting down.
GTGCACTGCTTTTGATCAGAGACTGAAGGGTTCTGGTCAAAAGTAGTGCACTATATAGGGAATAGGGTTCCATTTGTGACGTACACAAGGATTAGCAATGCCACGTGGTGGGAGCAGCCAAGAGTCACATGCCTGCCTGGTTTGCTGACTGACCGGCTGGAGGGTTGGCTATGTAGGCTAACACACTACTGACCCTCTGGCCCAGATGGCCACCACTCGAAGGGATAATCCACCCCCAGAAAAAAAAAGATGAAACTCCTGTCATTTGGTGAAAGCCTACGTTCAGTGGGTAAAAAAATAAACAACATTCCCCATGATTTAACTTCTATGTGTTCAGTCTGTGAAATCAGGAAATCGAGTAGGAACGCATCATAGCTACTTTACATGGTTCTCGTCACTGGAGATATGGGCATACTTGTCTAGAACACATCAGTTTATATCGTCATGACAAAGTATATATTTTGCTCAATCTAAATAGTGTACCAAATGATTAAACTCAGTTTCTTTTTCAAGTACCATCTTGCAATGCGTCTTGTGTGTCTGTGGGAAATGTGGGAACGGGCCATGGTTGCCATAGCAATGTACTCTGGGCAGAGAGGAACTGCAAGCTGAACATGGTGAGACTCTTAAATTGATAGTGCAGTTTGTTTAGGTGATTTTTTACAGGTAGCTAGCTACTGTACTTCACATGCTGTTATTGTCTTTGGTATTATTGTGTCTGCAACCAATTTCCACAACGATTTTCACATGTTGCTACCAACCTGGTTCTAACGACAAAATGAAACATTTGTTCACCAAAAATATTGTTTTTACATATTTGTGTTAGTGATGGGGGGGCGGGGGATCGATACAGTTACATATCAGGACGTTATTTTTGACAATCTATCGTATAATTTTTCCTTCATAGCTTGTTCTCCAGCTTATTTTTTAAAAAGAGAGCCAATTTGTTTTCAGCATTTTCATTTCCTTTTTTTTGTAAGATTATTAAATATTTTTTTAACAATACAAAACATAGTGCATTCGGAAAGTATTCAGACCCCTTGACTTTTTCCACAGTTTGTTACGTTACAGCCTTATTCTAAAATTATTTAAATTGTTTTTTCCCCTTAGCAATCTACACAAAATATCCCATAATGACAAAGCAAAGGCAGGTTTTTAGAAACATTTATTAAAAATACAAAAACTGAAATCACATTTACATAAGTATTCAGACCCTTTACTCCTTTTGGCAGCGATTACAGCCTTGAGTCTTCTTGGGTATGACGCTACAAGCTTGGCACACCTGTATTTGGGGAGTTTTACCCATTGTTCTCTGCAGAGCTCAAGCTCTGTCAGGTTGGATGGGGAGCGTCACTGCACAGCTATTTTCACTTTTCTCCAGAGATGTTCTATCGAGTTCAAGTCCAGGCTATGGCTCGGCCACTCAAGGACATTGAGACTTGTCCTGAAGCTACTCCTGCGTTTTCTTGGCTATGTGCTTGGGGTAGTTGTCCTGTTGGAAGGTGAACCTTAGCTCCAGTCTGAGGTCCTGAGTGCTCTGGAGCAGGTTTTCATCAAGGATCTCTGTACTTTGCTCCGTTCATCTTTCCCTCGATCCTGACTAGTCTCCCAGTCCCTGCCACTGAAAAACATCCCCACAGCATAATGCTGCCACCACCATACTTCACAGTAGGGATGGTGCCAGGTTCCCTCCAGACTTGACACTTGGCATTCAGGCCAAAGAGTTCAATCTTGGTTTCATCAGACCAGAGAGACTAATCTTGTTTCTCATGGTCAGTCCTTTAGATGCCTTTTGGCAAACTCCAGTTGGGCTGTCATGTACCTTTTTTACTGAGGAGTGACTTCCGTCTGTCCACTCTATTATAAAGGCCTGATTTGAGTGTTGCAAAGATAGTTGTCCTTCTGGAAGGTTCTCCCATCTCAACAGAGGAACTCTGGAGCTCTGTCAGAGGCCCTTCTCCCCCGGTTGCTCAGTTTGCTGAACGGCCAGCTCTTGCACGAGTCTTTGTGGTTACAATCTTCTTGCATTTAAGAATGATGGAGGCCACTGTGTTCTTGGAGACCTTCAATGCTGTAGACATTCTTTTGGTACCCATCCCCAGATCTGTGCCTCGACACAATCTTGTCTCTGAGCTGTACGGACAATTCCTTCGACCGCATGGTTTGGTTTTTGCTCTGACAGGTGGACTCCAATCAAGTTGTAGAAACATCTCAAGGATGATCAATGCAAGCAGGATGCACCTGAGCTCCATTTAGAGTCTTATGTATATAAGGTATTTGTTTTATTTTTCAAAAATTAGCTAAAATGTCTAAACCTGTTTTTGAGATTGAGGATTTATTTTTAATTAATCCATTTAAGAATAAGGCTGTAACGTAACAATGTGGAAAAAGGAATGGGTCTGAATACTTTCCAAATGCACTGTACAAACATCATCACACAAACATCAACTGCATTACACCTGCCCAGACCCACATGCTCACACCCCCATCTCCAGCGCCTGCATCGCTCTCCACCACATGTCCTCAAAGTGCACCATTTTGTTTCTGTCCATTGCTCACACAATTTCAACATTTAGATAAAGCATTTGAACTTTCCATTGTGTTAACGATGGAGGATTGATTGATTCTCCAGTTAAGTATAGGTTTTGTCAAAATCATTGATGAGAAAAGTGTCTCACTGCACCCACATATGCAATGTCTTAAAATATTCAGACATACGGATTGAAAGTAAATTAACGTTGTAATACTTCTGTCAGCCAACTTTATATCTTGGCCCAGCACTTATTTCCATTACTGATCAAAAAATGTTTTTCTTGGCCTTCTGCAGCAAACATATGGTGAGCAGTATGTTTGGAACATCGAATCTCAATAAAATCACAGTATCCAACGCGCAATACATATTGAATTGTGAGAATCTCCATACATATTGTATCGGCACCTAAGTATCGTGATAATATCGTATTCTGAGGTCCCTGGAAATTCCCAGCCCTAATTAGTGTTATTTAACACTGTTAATTATAGGAATTAGTTTGTTTTTTTTGGGGTGGATTATCCTTTTTAAGACCGTGATCCCTCTGACTGAGTTCAATGCCGTTCATAGTGAGTAAACGGGCTCATTCGTAGTAGTGTAGTGTAGTGTACTGGTGTTTATTTGTCGTTTGGAGGCGTTGCATGGTGAACTCTGGGTGTACTGGTACTAAAGCCGCTTCCTTGCCGGCTGGGAGTTATTTGAATGTTTCTCTTTGGCATTCAGGCAACCTCCAGACCAGACAGCTCTGTTCCTCTTATGCTGCTATTTGCAGTATTAAAGTAGCTGTCTCACCATGTCTCTGCCATAGAGACTCTCTCAGCCTCCTGTCCTCTAGCTAGCCCCACTGTGTGTGTGTGTGTGTGTGACTGGTGGGGTGTGACGCTTCCCTCTCACTCAGGCGAAATGCTCATCAGTGCCATATTGCCTTCATGATTGCTAGTGGTTGTGATTCAGAAAGGGAGTGGTGGGTGAGGGGAGGGAAAAAAGGCAAAACAAATGGATAAGCACCGGCTTTGACTCCATTGCAGGGGAGATTTGTGTACTCGACACTGAATGACTGTCGCACAGCTTCATTCAAACATTGCAGTCCCACTCTAACTCTCTCCCCCTAATAGGGGGTCACTACCAGGTCATATTGGGGGAGGCAAGGGGTGTGTGGAGTCATACAAGGGTCGCAGATGTATAGATGGCAAACCTCATTGCTTTTCCTGTGCTGAGCCAGCCGTAGTTATGAGCCTAGTGGGCCATTAGGAGGCTAGGGGACGAGGACGGGGATTGTTGTGGCGTCGGGGAGGTGAGGTGAAGAGCGATTGTAGCCCTGCGCTTGCCCTTTTCCCAACAGCTGGACCCGGGTGAAGCAGAGTTCTCCTCACTGATGTTGCTGTGTCAGGGGAGGGGCGTGTGAGAATATTAGCAACTGATTGGATTGGGGTGACCGTGTAGTGTTCTCACTGACCTGATTAGTTCTGTCCAGGGTGCTAGCAGGTTGGTTGTCTGCCTATGAATGAGTTGTATGCCTAATTTGGATTTTTATCACAGTCACTTTCAAACCGTAATGGCATATTCATGTACCTCTCGCCCTGTGTAGGTTAATTACTAAAACGTCTCGCATAGATATTAGCTCCCCCTCGCCTGTTGCTTAACATTACAACCCTCTGGTGGTTTTTCTTTATCTGCTAAGTAAAGGCATAGCGCTACACTGGACATAAATACAACATACCAGTAAACAAGGATTATGTGCCTTGGGTCAATGCAGTCTCCACCACCACTGCATCATCAGTGCAGTCTCCCCCACCACTGCATCATCCGCTCGGTGTGTCTGCAGTGTCTCTGTGACCATAGAGAGGCTCTGGCCAGGTCAGAGATGTGTCTGGATGGAGGAGTGAGACATTTGTCTCAGTAGTGGACACCCCTGGGGTCCAGAGAGAGGGCCATCTCCCAGAGCCAGGAGGACAATGACTATCAGGTTTATAATAGAGAGCAGATATTTGTTAGCAGTCTGCTAAATCAATGGATCAAGTAGGGCTTAGGAAACTTGATGGACAATACAGGGCTGATTTTTATTTGTTAGTAGACTAAGCCATCTTATAGGGAAGTGTGGAGTCTGGGAAAGTTCAGATTGATTTGCATTGGAGGCAGCTATTATTGACATTTAACCCAATGCATCACCTGGAGTCCTTAGATGGGAGACATCATTTGAATTTGCTTCTGCTCTGTGCTCAAAGACCACGTCCATTGACCTATACTTTACTCCGGTTATGTACATATTTAGCCTTGGCCCTTAAATAGGGATGTATTACGAACAGGTTGTTAGTGTTGGTGTGTCACTAATGAAATCTAGCAGAGCTCATATTTCACTGGCCAGGTGTTCCCACTTGCCCTTGTGACACCAGAGGTGTATGAGTCTCTCACACACACACACACACAGACACACCGACACAGACACACCGACACAGACACACCGACACAGACACACCGACACAGACAGCATCTGGACAGTAGTCTAGTGGAGTTCCATTATCAGGCTGACTGGGGTTAAAGTGGTTACGGAGGGAGAGAGTGATGAGAATGCTTGTTGGCGTAGAATGACTGCAGGGCTATGTAGAACCGTAACCCAGCAAATGGGACCAATATGTTATCCATCTGGGAAGTATTTAGCTGGCACACACACGGCCAACTTGTACCTTTTTGATAACAGTGAATACTGATTCAGCCTTGTTACCTCGTCTACCTCCCTACTGCTTCTAACAGCTAGACCGGCAGGAAGCACGTCTATTTGAACCGAAACCCCAACGCGTCTAATAAGGTAATTTTAGTTAATGCTATTATCCAAATGGGCTTACAGCTATTCAGGATATGTGGTCCACTGGCCCATGCAGGAGTCAAACCCACTACTCGGGTGTTCCTAACACCATTCTTCACTCAACCACTTGAGCCATTTGAAGATGTATAGCTAGCTACACCCCCTATGTTAAAGGATCGGACCCTTTTTCCCCATCCATTTTCGCCTAAAATGACATACCCAAATATAACTGCCTGTAGCTCAGGACCTGAAGCAAGGATATGCTTTTCTTGATACCATTTGAAAGGAAACACTTTGAAAATGTGTATGAGAGTAGATCACATTAGATCTGGTAAAAGATAATGCAAAGAAAAAATAAACATGCATATTTTTATTTTTTATTTTTGTTACATCTTTGAAATGCAAGAGAAAGGACATAATACTACTTAGGAGTCCAGGCGCAATTTAGATTTTGGCCACTAAAGCAGTGTAGACCTTTCCAATGAACCGTTGTATCAAGTCTTCCCAAATCTGCCTATTGGTTAATTGGTAAATGTTCAAGTACAAAACTGTGCGCTCTCCTCAAACAATAGCATGGTATTCTTTCAGTGTAATAGCTACCTTAAAATTGGCCAGTGCACTTAGATTAACAAGAATGTAAGCTTTCTGCCCATATAAAATATGCCTATGTCCTGGGACATAATCTAGCGTCATCCACTACCACTCCATATTCCTGCTATGGCCTGGAGGTTGTGTGTTTCGTGTGCGTGTGTGTGTTCCTCGTGACGAGAGTGTGCGAGCGGCCGAGCGCGTGCTGCGGCGAGAGCGGCCTGTAACTGTGATCAATGAGGTTGTGCTGAGGGGGCTGGGGCTGTATTGGGGAGGGGAGGAGTGGACAGCACAGCCCAGCGCTGCCTGGTGGTTGGATGGTGAAATGGGTTTCACATGTTAATGAGAACCTTGACTTGAGAGGAGACAAGGACAACAGGGCAGCTTTCTCTTTTTCTCTCTCTTTCTCTCTCATCCTGTTCCCTCCCTCCATCCTTATCCTTTCATCCTCTCTTCATTGTTCTCTCTTTCATTATCTCTCCTCCACTGTCCTCTCTTACACTTGTTCCGTCTCTATTACACCCAGTGCCATTGCAAATGGACAAGGAGAAACCAAGCCATTCTAACAGTGCAACTCTCAGCTTGTGGATTGTACACCAGCAATTCTCAACTGGTGGGTCGCAACCCACATTAAACGACTAAAACCAGGTCGAAAATGTGTAAATTATATTGAACCTATATATTATTTATATTTAAGGGGGGAAAAAATTCTTCAGTGACAGTATTTTCAATATAGAGTTATTAGCAGCGTTATTTAGCAGATTTGGTAGATTTTAGTGGTCTCGAACCAGTGAGCTTAACATTCTGCATCAAGAATATGGGCAAAATGAATTATTGACAATGAAAAAGGTAGGACTGTTGTTCCCTTGTCATATAATTGGTACATTTACTATCAATATAACATGAAACAGTTTTCCAGATTGCATTTTGGCAACAAAAAAATGGCAATTCGAATATTGGTTTGTGACTGAGACAACCTGGTTCAATTTGGGTCCTGAGGCAAAACCAGTTGAGAACCACTGTTGTACATTACGGACTTCTGCTACCGTAGCATGAGCCAGTGTATCTTTCATAATGGGAGATCTAACGTGAAAAATCTAGGCCTGTACTATAAATCCTTATTAACTAGGCTTTTTTTGCTCAAGTGTTGGCCTTAGTAAGACAGAGGGCTAGATGTCAGGACATAGTAAGGGTAGGGTTACGGGCCTGAGCCCTCACTCTAACCTGAAGGACGCGTTATGGTCTGGACTCTGTCTGTAGTTGTTCAAGCGTATAGAGATTACGCTGCTGTTGTGTTGCCATGGTGAGATGAGTTATAGGTGTGACTGTGTTGTGACTAACGTTTCCTGCTGAAATCATCTCTTATTTAGTGTGTTCATAGTAGCATACAGGTCAACAACACAGTTGTGGGAATCCTGGACTAGAATGTCACCGTCTGCCAACCACGTGACTGACTCACCAGTCAGTAAGTTTATGGCTAATGAAGTAGAAAATACTCTTGAGGGAAATGTATGGCTAACCTTACAGAAGGTTAGGGCGTTGGGCCAGTAACCGAAAGATCGTTGGGTCGAATACCCGCGCTGATAAGGTGAAAAATGTGTGCCCTTGAGCAAGGCACTTCACACTAATTTGCTCCATTGGCACTACTGGGCACTACTATAAAAACAACCCTGTAAAACAGCACATTTCACTGCACCTATCTGGTGTATGTGACAATAAAATACGATTTTGCTTTTAAAAAAGAAAGCATGCCTCCATGAGGAATTTCAGGGAAATATATTCCATTTCTCCCACACATTGTCTTGGGAAATGATTTAGCTCCTCTTTAGTGTCAGTGAGTCAGTAATTGAGTCATATCACAAATTAAACCCAACACTGTAATGTTTATGTATGAAACCCGATGCCTTTGCTCTGCCTGGGCTAGCTGCTCGAGCGTGTAGAGAGCAAGCGAGTGAGTGAGCACACACACAGGGCAACTGGCAGGAATGATGGAGGTGTTGGCCACTGGGAGGGAAGGGGTTAACTGGCAGGAATGATGGAGGTGTTTGCCACTGGGAGGGAAGGGATTAACTGGCAGGAATGATGGAGGTGTTTGCCACTGGGAGGGAAGGGGTTAACTGGCAGGAATGATGGAGGTGTTGGTCACTGGGAGGGAAGGGGTTAACTGGCAGGAATGATGGAGGTGTTGGTCACTGGGAGGGAAGGGGTTAACTGGCAGGAATGATGGAGGTGTTGGTCACTGGGAGGGAAGGGGTTAACTGGCAGGAATGATGGAGGTGTTGGTCACTGGGAGGCTGCACAAAGGACTGCTGCCTTATTTTCCCTCTCTTTCTCTCCCATTTAAAAAAAAAAAAAAAATCTCTCTCTCCTCTCCCCTCTTTCTCCCCCTCGCTCGCTCTCTTTTTCTCTCTGTGTCTCAATGTGAGGTGTCCCTGCATGCAAGCGGGAGCCTGAGTCAGAGGGAAATGAACCCAATAAATCAAGCTTTTCGGCCTGTCTCTTCTCTCTCCCCTGCTTGGACCTGCTTCTTCCCTCCCTGCATGGAGCTATGTGCAGTCATCCAGGAATGTCTTTGCACTTGCCCTAGCCCCCAGTCTTATCTTACCCAGCAGGGTTTCCGTTAGGAAAATTTGGCGCCAGAAAACGTGACTGGACATTTAAGAAATTTACCGGACATCATTAGGGCGTCCACCCAACATGCTAAATGACATTTCGATTATTGCACACATCTGGTGAAAATTATGTCAATGGCACCTTTGGAAATATATTTACTGAGAAAAATGGTGACGTGTTCAATACTTATTTCACCCGCTGTACATGGCTTATTGATAACTCTGTTTCCTACTATAGGCAATTGGCTGCCTAGTGATTGTAACTCTCCGACGTGAATGGTTTTCAACAATGTGTCGTGCTACTGAATAAGCTCAACCGAAATGCACCAATTGCGAATGATACACATTATTGCTCTACTCTATCCATTAAAAATCTTTATACTACAGTATACATCCCGAGTGTCGCAGCGGTCTAAGTCACTGCATCGCAGTGCTAGAGGTGCCACTACGGGAGGCCAATTGGCCCAGCGCCGTCCGGGTTAGGGGAGGGTTTGGCTGGGGGGGCTTTACAAGTACACCGTCATTGTAAATAAGAATTTGTTCTTAACTGACTTGCCTGGTTAAATAAATCAAATAAAACATGACATAGGGGCGGGGCTGCAGCGAACTGCTAGGACCGGACCTTGCCAACACAATAATATGCCTCTAATTTACTTGGCCTGCTCAAAGTGAACTGCTGCTGTTGGGAAGTCGAAACTGTCCAACTCCATAGAGCAGCTTTAGATGTGCATCAGCCTTGTTACTTTGTCCTCAAGAAGGCGTGGTCTTGAGGCTGTCTGTTACTCTGTTTTGGAGAAAGAATCCCCCCTCGGTAGGCGCATTGGAAACTGGGTACAGTCGGGAACTTTTTGCTTGAGTAAAATAGAAACGCACACTAATTTCCAAGCAGCTTGAGGATTTATCAGCCTATTAAATATATTTAAGTTGGAGCACATCAACCTTTTCCATCAATGAATAAAACACATTATTTTCCTAAATATTTTTTTTGGGGGGACAATTTGACTGGCAACAGTTGTTTATTTTTGAGGCCAAAAAACCCCAGAAATACCCCCCCCCCTCCTCAAACCTTAGCCACAGTCCCATCAACCTACCCTAGACCCAGCCCTATAGCCTAACCCTGACCCCAGTCCAGGCCCCCTACCTCCCAGCCCCCTGGGCTTTACTCATAATCCTCCCTTCACTACTGACTACTCCCCTGGGCTCCAGGGGCATTGGAGGAGAACCTTCCCATCTCTCCTCCGGTTTCTGTTTCAGGGACATTGGAGGAGAACCTTCCCATCTCTCCTCCTGTTTCTGTTTCAGGGACATTGGAGGAGAACCTTCCCATCTCTTCTCCTGTTTATTTCCCCTCTATGTGGGCAGGGAAGACTTGCGCTGTGTAGCTGCCCTGTGTCTGTTCATATGACTGTGTGAGGATGCGTGTATATCTCGGCAAAAGGGTCCTGGGTGGCTCTGAATGATTTATGGTGTCCCAGAAGCACATAGATAGCGTCAGATAGCGTGCTACAGTATAAGCATCATAACAGAACATGGCCTTTAGTGGCTCTCACAAGTCAGTTAAGAACAAATTCTTATTTACAATGACGGCCTACACCGGCCAAACTCTGACGACGCTGGGCCAATTGTGTGCCACCATATGGGACTCCCAATCACGGCCGGTTGTGATACAGTCTGGATTTAGGGCTTGGGTGATACCAGTATCACAATATTTTTTTCCATGTCAAAAATTAAATCATGAAGCAGACCTTTAATCTTTGGTCCTTTTTTAAAAACCTGCTGTATATAAAATATTGTGTGCTATAAATAAATGTGACTCTGGATGACAACATAATGGTGTTTCCAACATTAGTGTTATTTTCCTAAAGAAGTTGAATCTGCTTCATGTTTTGTTTCCTTGCCACGATACTAACGAGTATCGTGATACTGGTATCATCCCGGCCCTGCTCACACTGCACAGCGCAGTGTTGCTCTGCTCTGGAAATGAAATGGGAATGTTGAGCAGCCATCCAAGCCGAGTTAAGGGAGGGACGGTTCATTATATGTTCTAGTATCAGATCAGGTCTGATCAAGCAGTCAGTCAGGAGCAGAAACAAGACCTCTGGGTATTGTAGAAACTATTACCTCTGGATCTATATGTTGGAGTTGGAGTGTTGATCTAAGATCAGGTCCCCCGTGTCCGTTCATTATAATCGAAAAGGCAAAACTGATCCTAGATCCTCACTCTTACTCTGAGACACACAATAAATATATATGGACCTTGGTCTTCTGTAGTATAGGCAGGCTTTCATCGTCATCATAGCCTTTAATGGTCTTCTGTTAGATCACAACATCCTCACCAGGGAAGTCTGCTGCCTCTGCCATTCTCTTAATCTCACTGACAAATTAACTGTATTAATTTCCTGTCTGATTGAACTTACTGCGGTCTCTGTGGCTGGTTCAAACCTTTTCACAGCAGGCTCATTGACAGTGATCTGAATGTTGACACACAACGATGCTCTTTTTTTTTTTTACCCCTCTCTCTGGTACAATGGAGCTGTTAATAAGTTACTCTCCCTCTGTGTCTCGCTCGCTCGCTCTCTCTCTCGCTCTCGCTCTCTCTCTCTCAGCCTGTGGCAGAGCCCATCCCTATCTGCAGCTTCTGCCTGGGCACCAAGGAGTTGAACCGCGACAAGAAGCCAGAGGAGCTCATCTCCTGTGCAGACTGTGGCAACAGCGGTGAGTCGCACTGTGGCAGCACTTCTGCCTGTGCCTTGTTCTATTGGATTTGTCTTAGGTTTAATTTGAATACTAGGTAATTTCTCAAACTAAAGTTATGATTTGACAGGTTGATTTGTTCGTTCTCGTAGATGTCTGAATTTGTCAGTTTGTTGTCATGGTTAGCTTTGGATCTATAGGGCTTTTTGAGTTGTGAAGTGGTGGTGTCGTGTGGTTGTCACACACTCACAATCCTGACAATCTTGATCTGTTTCCCCTAGGCCACCCGTCCTGTCTAAAGTTCTCACCAGAGCTCACAGTGCGAGTCAAAGCTCTGTGGTGGCAGTGCATCGAATGCAAGACCTGCAGCAACTGTCAAGATCAAGGCAAAAACGCGGTAAGTGTCAGCCAGTGGGCCTGCCTGTACTTCAACTTAATACGTAGGAATCAGATATGTTGTTTTTCAACAAACGGAGAACTATTTTAGACATCTGCTGCAGATGGTTCTCTCTCCTCAGACCTGCCAAGTATAGTACAGTTCTGGTTGGAGGGAAATATGCAAATGGTAGAAATGTCACCTATGTAAACATGACGGCAGGGAGTGACCAAATGTTTACTGACGTGTGTGCGTGCAGGAGAACATGTTGTTCTGTGACTCCTGTGACCGGGGGTTCCACATGGAGTGCTGTGACCCCCCACTGATGCGGATGCCAAAAGGTAACCCCCTCTTCACTACTTATCCTCCTCCTCCTCTCTCCCTCTCCTACCCCTGACCCTCCTAATGTACCCAATATAACCCACTTAAACGTAAACTGTCCCTGGAAAGACCTGCCTCTGTGCAGTAAATGGATCCACTGTACATCTAAACTAATATGGCCATGAGATAATTGGGAACAAATGACAAAGCTCTGTAGGACCACAAACCAAGAAGAGACCTCTTTCCCCCAGTGTAATGAAATGGATCTTTATTGTGGTTCTAATGCTGGTGGTACTGTAGTGCATGTCAGTGAATGGTAGTAGTACTGAAGAAGTGGTTTCATGCCAGGCCAACTCAGCTAATACACTCCTCTGATCTGATCTCTTCTGCTCTGATCTGTTCTGCTCTGATCTGTTCTGTTCTGCTCTCCCACCAGGCATGTGGATCTGTCAGATCTGTCAGCCCAGGAAAAAGGGAAGAAAGCTCTTACATGAAAAGGCAGCACAAATCAAACGGCGCTACAACGCACCACTGGGACGACCCAAGAACAGGTTGGTAACAACATGGAGAGAGCGGCTGCTCGGCAGCACCGTCTGGGAGCTAGCTGCACGGTACGGTGCTAGACCTGGAAAACACAGCGGGTCACTTCAGATCAGCCCCACTAGAGTTTCACTGGCCAGTCAGACTGTTTTTAATGACTGCCTATTAGGATAAAAGTACCTGCATTTCATGCCATAAATTAAGCTTCTTTAGAGCATAGAATCTAGCTATGTAAAACTCCCTGATCAACCAAATGGAGTTGTTTAATGTGGGGAGTGGTGGACCCAGCCATTCTCTCTTTTGTTGACACTACAAATGGGAATCTGTTTTGTTAATTTATCTGTTTGGTTTTGGCTGTCGCCTTTGTTGCTATGTAAATTGCTTCCAAATAACCAGGCATTAGTCTAGGTAGGTAGGTGCTTGCTTGCTTGCTTGCTTTATTGATCCCAGAGGGGAAATGTCTTCGTCAAGCAGCTACAAAAAAACACAGGGCAGGTGCAAAATGCCAGAACTAAAATACACAAAAGACCGATACATATTGCGGCAGTATGAAAAAGTATAAAAATACAAGAAGTCTGGAGTGCAAAAATGCATTGCATTGAATGGCTGAATATGTACACTATACAGTGTTAGGTGAAAAAAATGATACAAATATTGATATAGATAAATAAGGAATATTTGCATGGTTAACGATACTATACAGGTCGATGGCAGAGAAATACTTAAATAGCTATATGTGTGTATGATATAAGTGAGGGTAATAATAGTTTACTTAATATACAGTCTGGTTAAATTAACAGGTAAGTGAATATTTGGATGGTTACATTAACTGTACAGGTAAATGACAAGAAGAGATACTTAAATAGCTAAATGTGTGTATGATAGAATTTAGGGTAATAATAATAATTCCCTTAAAATGCAGCCCTTAGTGCAGGGTTTAATTACAGATTAATGCACGTATTGCACATTCAATATACTAAAAGCAATGAAAAAAGATACAACTGACAGGATACTAATATGCTTTCCTGAGTGAATGACTACGTAAGTTCAGTCCAAGAATTACTTACAATATTGCACGTGATATGATATAACAACTGTACATTAATATGTCTATACAGTACTGAATGAATGAGTGCTGAATGAATAAGTCCTGAGTGAATGATTGTTTACAGACCAGAGTTACTCACTGATGGATGCCTAATTGTTAAACTAGGTCCTATATTGTGCTGCTATTAGCTGGTGGGTGTCTGAATAATCCTTTCTCCTGTTGCAGACCGGGCAGGCCATTCAAGAAGCTGCGAGGGCCAGGTGGGCGTGGCAGGCGGAAGGGGGGCCGTCGCTCGCAGGGCTCCTCCTCCCCGCACTCGTCGTCCAGCTCGTCCTGCGAGGGTTATCCTGGCGACGACCGGCTGCTTTTCTCCCTACGAGAGGACTCGTCGGAGCAGGGTGGCCTTCGCTTCAACAAGAAGACCAAGGGCCTGATTGACGCCCTCACAAAGTTCTTCACGCCCTCACCCGACGGACGCAAGGCCCAGCACGAGGTTGACTACTCCCAGCAATACCGCATCCGCAAGAAGGCCATACGCAAGGGAGAGGGGGACGACAGGACAGGTGAGGAGGGTAGGCTGAATAATGCATTGAATACTGAGGGTGAATGAGCGTCTGTAGTGGTTCTATTTGTATCAGTCAAAAGATGCAGCTTATACTATGTCCTTCAGACAGATTCAACACCTGGATAGTGGTTGTTTGCCAATGTCCACACAGTTGTCAGTTCCAGCACTTTGTGGGTCAATCAGAACCTTAAAACGTGAATATACTGTCCCCTTACTGTAAGTGACTCACTGACTTACTGTCCCCCTCTCTCTGTCCTCCACAGACAATCAGGACAGTAGTGACTGGCGTGAGGACGAGGACAAGATGCCAGGACACGAGAACCTAACAGAGAAAGACGTGGAACTCTTCAGACACATCCAGGAGCTGGCACTACAGGTAACGATGGAGACAAAGAAAGAAAGTGTTTGTCTCTGTGTGTGTGTGTGTGTGAGATGGGGGAACTGTGGTCCAGTGCGTTGTCGGAGCAGAGCTGATCTATCTGTGTGTATTCCGTTGCAATCCCTCACTGGCAAGGACAGAGCAGAGGTTCAGATCACTGCCATACATCACAGGAGAAACGCTGTATGCCAATGCTTGGGTTTATTCTTGTCTTGACACTTTGTTACTGAGTTTTCTTTAGTCTTGGTCAGTAGGACAATAGGAAAGGCAGGTGAAAAGTAGAGGTGCAAGCTCAGCGTTAACATTTCAACATCGCATTGTGGTTTGTTTACAATTACAGTGTAGACTAGACACACATTATGTTCCTCGGAGAGTGGATCCTCTCTCACGGTAGTCAGTGAAAAAGATTCAACGCAGACCTGACTCTGTAGGCAGGGGTTAGGGGCCTTAGCTGTGTGTTTCAGAGCGTGTGCTTACCACCGCGTGTCAACAGAACCCAGTGGCAGATGCCTAGAGTTTCCACTCAAGACAGACCGGAGAGCTAATATTAATTATATAAGCAGGCGTCAGGGTGCCAGCTGAACAGGAGCCGGTGTGTGTGCGCCTGTTTGTTTTACTGTGCCTGTGTGTGTGTGTGCCTTGGCGTGTGTATATGTCTTTCTTACACTGAGTGTGTGTGTGTGTGTGTGTGTGTGTGTGTGTGTGTGTATGGTGGTTGAGTGCCGGTGCGTACCAGGCCTTAGTGTGTGTGTGTGTGTGTGTGTCGGGCATACCGTGCTGGGTTAGGCAGGGGGCAGTCAGGCCCAGTAATCCCTGGTGTGTAATCTCGGGCTGATCCATGTTCTTTTCTTAATCCCCTGTTGGAAAACCTGGCCTTCACTTTATACTGGAGCTCCAAACCTGAACCCCCCCTTCTCTGCTCTCTCTCTCTCTCGCGCTCGCTCGCTCTCTCGCTCGCAGAAAGTGGGGGTGACCGGCCCTCCAGATCCCCAAATGCGTTGCCCGTCTGTCATCGAGTTTGGCAAGTTTGAGATCCAGACTTGGTACTCCTCTCCATACCCGCAAGAGTACAGCAGGTAAACAAACACAACTCGTTTACACACTGACTCAGCCCACTGTTAGTTTGTCAGCCCACTGTTAGTTTGTCAGCCCACTGTTAGTTTGTCAGCCCACTGTTAGTTTGTCAGCCCACTGTTAGTTTGTCAGCCCACTGTTAGTTTGTCAGCCCACTGTTAGTTTGTCAGCCCACTGTTAGTTTGTCAGCCCACTGTTAGTTTGTCAGCCCACTGTTAGTTTGTCAGCCCACTGTTAGTTTGTGTTCCTATAATTGATGTTAATGATTTAAAGCTGGTTTTGCTCTTGTCTGGTTCTCATCAATTTCCCTCAATCTCCTTTCCCGGTCCCAGACTGCCTAAGCTCTACCTGTGTGAGTTCTGCCTGTGCTACATGAAGAGTCGCAGCATCCTCTTCCAGCACATGAGAAAGTGTGCCTGGTTCCACCCTCCAGCCAACGAGATCTACAGGAAGGATTGCGTCTCCGTGTTTGAGGTGAGACGGACTGAGAGACAGAGGGATACAGCTGGAAAGAGCGAGCGAGAGAGAGAGGGAGAAGCAGATTGAGGCCACTGCCCTGCCACACCGCTCCTGCCACATCCTTGGCTCAGTGTCAGTGTCACAAAGACTCTGTGAACTGAAGGTTGAGAATTGAGAACCACTGCACAAGTAGGCTACATACTGTAAGCCTCAAACGCAGCCTAATTCTGATCGGCACTGAAAAAGAGCTGATGTGATTGGTCAAAAGACCAATTAGTGGAAAAGAAATCAGAATTGGGCTGCCTGTGTAAAAGCAGCCTAATTGAGGGGCAGTCCTTCTGTCTGGTAGGATGGCGTCTGCTGCTTTGGTTTCACTGCCTCTGCAGCCCGTCCCATCCTGACTTGTCCCCCTCCTGTCCTCACTCAGCAGCAGAGTAGAATAGCTGGGATGTCTGGCTGTGTGCCACTGAGGCTCTCTCTCTCCCACTCTCTCTCCCAGCCAGGGACACCAGAGATGCCATTGCTCACATCATTGGCATTATTGTCTGAGACAACTCTCCTCCTCCCATATCCAACGTGTGTCTGTCTTATAGTTACTGATTTTTAAGGTTTGGAAACAGGCTGAATGGTGCAGTCAAGACTGCCCTTTTGAAGTTGGATCATTGTAGTCAAACTCATGTGTAATACTTGTATTTGTTATACTCAAATGCACGTTTGCCTCGGCAGCTTGGTGGTTGCTCTCTGTGCTCATGACGTGCAAATCTAATTCCTTTCGGGCAATACAGGTTTTCATTCATTTAATTTATTCATGGTGTGTGTGTGTTGTTTTCTCAGGTGGATGGGAATTTGAGCACAATCTACTGTCAGAACCTGTGTCTGTTGGCCAAGCTGTTTCTGGACCACAAGACACTGTACTACGACGTGGAGCCCTTCCTTTTCTACGTCCTCACACAGAACGACAGCAAGGGCTGCCACCTGGTGGGCTACTTTTCCAAGGTACGTCTAACCACCAAATCATCCAAATTAACACGTCAATAAATAAGGTTGAACCTTAAATTTGCCTTAAGGGACAGATCTACGATCAGCTTACACTCCCCAAATCCTAACCTTAACCATTAGAGTGGAATTGCGCAAAGCTGTCTTTAGCTCAGTGTCTGGACGCACCTTCATTCTGCTCTAGTGAATCCCTCAGTATGCTGAGAAACTTCTTTGATGCTCTGTCTCACCCCTGTCTGTCTGTAAGGATGCAGGCGCTCTTATTAACATACAGAATGGCTGCCAAAACACAGCTATGATCTACACACACACACTCACTCCTACTGTGCTAGCACAGTCTTTCTCTGAGTATGTTTCCATGCCTTTTTTCCCCCCTTCATTTGAATCTTTCTCTCTTTCCCTCTCCAGGAGAAGCACTGTCAACAGAAGTACAACGTGTCCTGCATTATGATTCTTCCCCAGTACCAGCGCAAGGGCTACGGTCGCTTCCTCATCGACTTCAGTAAGGATCTCCGCTCAGCTTTACCTCCGCTTCCCAGACCTCTGATGCTGTGCTAGTGGCTTTAAGCTGCTGTAGAGTTTTGGGTCAATGCCATCAGAATAGCAGTCAATCCTAGCAACGGGTTGGGATCTGATTCAAAGTGGCTGTAATGAATAATGTCCGGTCCAATTCTTTGTTGAGTTGAAGAACTGAAACGGCATTGGCCCCTTCCTACTCGGCTTAGCTGTTGTGAATTGAATGCTTTAGACGGTGGTAGTAGGATGAGTAGTGGTATAAATAGTAGCATTTATTTCTAATGCACAGTCCGACTGAATTGTCCACCAATGTGAATACACCTTGTATAGCCTACCGATTTTACAATTGACCTTGTTCTCACCCTTCTCCCCTCTCTCTCCCTTCCCTTCCAGGCTACCTGCTGTCTAAGCAGGAAGGCCAGCCTGGCTCCCCAGAGAAGCCCCTGTCAGACCTGGGTCGTCTGTCCTACATGGCCTACTGGCGCAGTGTGGTGCTGGAGTGTCTCCATGAGGTCCGAGACCGCCAGCTCACCATCCGACGCCTCAGCAAGATCACTGGCATCTGCCCCCAGGACATCACCGCCACGCTGCACCACCTCAACATGCTGGAGCAGAGAGGGGAGCGGTAAGACATACGCATAATCATGATGACATCACAAATTCAACAATGCAGAAATTAGGAACAACATGCTGACTACAAGGCCATTGAAAGCTGACAAGACTATTCTACTGCATAGAAAAAGTCTGTTTGGCAGCCGTCATTTGTTCAGAGTAGTTCTTCCCTCCCTGTAGGGATAACCGAACTGTCTGAACACCACACTCTGACCTTCCCTGTCTCCATCCCCTGTCTCCGTCCCCTGTCCTGTAGGCTAGTCCTGGTGCGTAAGGAGAAATTGGTATCCACCCACATGGTTCGTCTTACCGCCAGGCCCCGGTTGCTAGAGGTGGACCCGGAATGTCTCCGCTGGACCCCCGTCATCGTCACCAACACCGTAGTCTCAGAGGGCGAGGGAGAGGAGGAGGATGAGGAGGGAGAGGACACCTGCAAGGAGGTGCAGACGATGCTTCGGTTTATTTTAGATTTCAGATGAACGACGTTACAACAATGACTTGAATGGATTAGTGGTAAATAGTTTTTTTTTTTTTTTTTTTTTTTTACAGATTAAGCCTAGCCACAAGGTGTCTCCACTCTCCTGGCTCGTCCGAGGAGAAGAGGCAGAAGAGGAGGAGGAGATGATGATTAAGTGCTTCCCAGGGTTCCCCACCAGCCAAAGCTCTCCGGCCTCGTCCCCAGTCCGCTGCCCCCCGCCCATCCCCGACCACCGGTCCCCTCCCCCCGCCAACGGAGAGCGCAGGGGCAGGGGCCGCCCACCCAAGAACTGGCCCTGGGGCAAGGTGAAGGACGTGTCACGGGCCGAGAGGAGGCCGGGACCGGGACGACCTCCAAAGATGCGGGTGGAGGTGCAGGATTTCGAGGTGGAGGAGGAGGGCAGGGCTGAGGGCACTAAAGTCAGCCCCACCTCCGGCAGCAGCCCACCCTCCCTCTTCTCTTTAGACAGACAGCTGGCTGAGTCTATAGGCACCTTCAGGCCCCTAGAGATGCTTGGCAGGCACCCTGCTGTCCCACCCCCACGCAGCAGAGGGCGCCCACCCAGGAAGAAGAGGGGCCCCAAGCGCAGGCTGAGTGAGGGTCCCGGGGAAGCCTTGCCCCAGCTGCCCCTGGCACCCAGGCTAAGCGACCCGCCTCCAGTCAGACGGAACTGCTTCAGTGAAAGCAGCGAGGAAGAGGAGGAAGATGATGATGATGATGACGACGATGACGACGACGACGACGAGGAGAGGGGGGCTCACTCCCCACCCATCCTCACAAAGCCCACCCTGGGGCTCAAATGCAAGGTGAGTGGAAAGAAGAAGCATCTTGATACAGGTCACTTGAAATGATGAGATGGTAGTAACCTCTTAAAGAAAAATTTGCAATAAAAAATGTTTACCACTTACTGCTTGTTTGCAAAAATTTTCCGTATTATATTTCAATAGCTTTTCCCATGTCTCCCCAGAAGCCGCTGAGGAAACAACGCATGCGTCAGCGTAGCCACAGCCAGGCCCACAGCAGCGTGGTGACAGAGACCATCTCTGAAACCACTGAGGTGTTGGACGAGCCCTTCGTAGACTCTGACTCTGAGAGGCCCATGCCCCGGCTGGAGGAGGAAAGCCCCCTGGGACACCCCCTGAGATGCTACCCCCCAGCCCGCTGCGCCCTACGACACACAGCCACACCGCCCAAGAGAGCCCAACGAGCCAACCTCACAGAGTCAGAGGAGGATGGTGAGGCCACAGGAGTCCTTAGGGCTAACAGAGCAGTTATTTATATACCAAGGTGTTGGTGTATTGTAAATGTTGGAGCAGAGCTATATGTTAGTTAGGCATTGATATACAGTACTTGCTT
Source organism: Thymallus thymallus (assembly GCA_023634145.1). Lineage (NCBI taxonomy): Eukaryota > Metazoa > Chordata > Actinopteri > Salmoniformes > Salmonidae > Thymallus > Thymallus thymallus. Next base: position 12,590,553 of record CM042402.1, on the reverse strand, counting down.
GAATCGATATGCATGTGAAACAATGGATTTCTCTCCCCTTCTATGTTTTTGTACAGAACCCACTCCTGTTCTGAAGCCAGCGTCCTTCCTACAGAAGCCAGAGCTCACTGCTTGGCCCCCAGCGGAGGCCAACCCGGAGGCCAACCCGGAGGCCAACCCGGAGGCCAACCCGGAGGCCAACCCGGAGGCCAACCCGGAGGCCAACCCGGAGGCCAACCCGGAGGCCCCCATCAAGAAGAAGAAAGGCTGGCCCAAGGGCAAGCCCCGAAAGCCCCTGCACTGGAAGAAACGTCCAGGAAGACCCCCTGGCAGCGGGGCCAAGCAGTGCGCAGGGGACACCACTCTGAACAATTCAGGGGACCCTCCACCCCCCAAGATCAAGATGAAGCCGGGCCGCAAGCCCCGGAGCTGGTACCTACAGCGGGCCCAGGAGGAGGCCGAGAGACAGAGGCTGGGTCTGGGAGGGGGGCAGCAGCTAGACAAGCGCCCCCAGCAGCTAGAGGACCGAGCATGCAAGAGGGCCTCAAGAGCCGCAGCTACCGACAACGACAAACGCAAAGACTCTGATGAAGAGGACGACTACCTCCCCAAGCCTGTGGAGCAGAGAATCCCCAAGAGGCGGGGGAGACCGCCCAAAAACCCAGCCCTGCAACAACAACCTGTCCCAAAGCAGCCCTCTGTCTCAGAGCCAGAAGAGGAAGAGGAGACCGAGAGGGGCTGGGTAGAGGACAAGCCCAGCCATCCGCCGTCCCGTTCCCTGCTCTCTCCGTCCTCTACCGGAGGCCCCAGGGCCCCCCAGCCCAGTAGACCAGACACGGACAGAGTCATGGCCGACAGGGATGAGGAAGACGAGGAAAGGGAGGATGAAGGGTGTGCCACCCTGGGCACCAGCAGCAGAAGGACGGCGGCCACGCCAGGCTTGGACAGCAGACGCAGCGATGACCACGATGCAGACGATGAAGGAGACGGACACCTGGAGGACAAGAGCAGCAGCAGCAAGAAGAGGAAGAGCCAGGAAGAGGAGGAGGAAGAAGACAACGAGGAAGAACCTGCCTCCCCCACCTGCTCTCCACATGTCAAAGAGGAACCCCAGGGCGGGGAAGGTTTTTTAGACATGCAGGGCAGTGTGCAGGCCAGAGATTCCTACGTCAGCAAGCAGGAGGAGGACGAAGAGGCGGAGCTGCAGGAGGTGAAGTGCCGGCCTCTCGACGCGGCACAGGACGAGAGAAGGCGGCGGGAGGCAGAGGAGTCAGCAGCAGCGGCCGCAGCGGTGGAAACGGTGACCGCTATCTCTGTCCCCTCTGAGCCCCTGGAGCTGCAGCTGCTGCACCCCGAGGACAAGGCTGTCACGCTGCTGATTGATCCCCAGCACCCACACCCTCAACCCACCCAGCACCCAGACTCCTTCAAGGAGGAGCTTAGCCACCACCACGGGTCCCACCATGGTCAGCATCACCACAGCAACGAGCTGGACCTGGAGACTGTGCAGGCGGTCCAGTCTCTGACTCAGGGAGAGGCCCAGGATGAGGAGCCAGAGAGCCATGGGGTCTCCCACGGAGCCTACCAGGACTGTGAAGAAACGCTGGCTGCCTGCCGCACCCTGCAGAGCTATAGCCACGCCGGGGAGGCAGAGGAGGAGTCTACCCACCTGGCCCTGGTGGAGGAGTGTGGAGCCTCCCAGCACAGCAGCCCCCTGCCCCACACCAACCCCCCCATGCCCCCCTTACCCAGCCAGTCAGTCCGCTCCATCAACAGCCCAGCAGGCATGATGGAATCTGGGCTGGGGCAGCAAAGAGGGGGCACACCAGGCCCTACTGGGGGAACAGGGGCAACGGGAGGAGGAGGGTACACCCAGATCACTCCTGAGCACCCCAGTTCCTTGTCGGCCCCGTCCCAGCAGAACATGGAGACCAGTCCCATGATGGACGTTCCGTCGGTGTCGGACCACTCCCAACAGGTGGTGGACAGTGGCTTCAGCGACCTGGGTAGCATCGAGAGCACCACTGAGAACTACGACAATCCCAGCAGCTACGACTCCACCATGGGTGGCGGGGGCAACGGGGGAGGGAACAACGGAGGTAACCATGCGGCGGTGGCTGCGGCCGCCTCGTCGACGACGGGCTCCTCCTCTTCCTCCAGCTCGACCACACCCTCCTCACAGGGCAACAGCTGCTCTTTCGTCCCGGCGCCCGGCCTCACGTCTTCCAGCGGTGCAGTGGCATCACAGCTCGCCATGGGCAGCTGCAGTCTCATCCAACAAACTGGATCAGGGCCCAATAACGGGCCAGGAGGCAACAATGGTGGCAACAACAGTGTGCCCCAGCCGCCACCCCGTCCCCCGTCTGCCAACACCCACCAAGGCATCAAGTCCCCTCAGAGCTGTGTGATCGAGAGGTCGCCCAGCACCAGCCAGCATTCCCAGAAAAAAGTGCAACATCAGCCCCCTCAGCAGCAGGCTCCCCACCCCCCACCCTCGGCCCCTCCAACCCCCCACCCGCCCCAGCAGCAGCAACCTCTGTCCCAGTGCAGTATGGGGAACGGCTTTGGCTCCACGCCTATGATCATGGAGATACCTGAGAGTGCCTCCCAGGTTGGGGGCCGCAGCCTGTACGAGCGGATGGGCCAGGACTTTGGTGCAGGGGGTTACCCCCAGCCCTCGGCCACGTTCAGCCTGGCTAAGCTGCAGCAGCTCACCAACACCATAATGGACCCCCACGCCATGCCCTACTCACACTCGGCCTCTGTCACATCCTACGCCACCAGTGTTTCTCTGTCTAACCCCGGGCTGGCCCAGCTCTCCACCTCCCCACACCCTCCCTTAGCCCAGGGCCAGGCCACCATGACCACTCCTCCCCAACTGAGCTCTGGCTCCATGAACCTGGGATCCCTGCAGCTGCAGTGCAACATGCCCACCAGCAACATCGGCCTGCCTCCCCCGCCCCACACCCAGCGGCTGCAGGGCCAGATGGCCACGGTGAAGGGCCACATCTCCATCCGCTCCAAGGCCCAGCTGGCCCCCGCTCCCTCACCGCACCAGCAGCAGCAGCTGTACGGCCGCAGCTCTGGGGCCGTGGCCATGCAGGGCTCACCCCGCACCCTGGCCGTGCAGCGTGGCATGATGCCCAACCTTATGCCCACGCCGGCCAGCTACAACACCATGAACATGAACCAGCTCAATGCCATGTCGGCCGGCTACCGCATGCCACAGCCCATGATGAACAGCGGTTACCACGGGAACCCACCTTACATGAACCAGCCCGCCCAGTACCCCATGCAGATGCAGATGGGCATGATGGGGGGACAGGGGTACCCACAGCAGCCTATGCAGCCCAATCACCACGGCAACATGATGTACACAGGCCCCACCCACCACAGCTACGCCGGTGTCCCCAAACAATCGCCTTACATGAGCAGATGAGCAGAGCACTGAAGAACATCACCGCAGCTCTAGAGAGACAGATGGGAGGAACACTCTCCAACCTGACCTGACACTCGCTGATGGAGGGAGGGACTCTGCTGTTGCCTCTCTTTACTGAATGACTTATCCACCCTCTCCAAAGCCAGAACGAGTGAGCGCAAAGGGAGAGCGTGAAGAGAGAGAGAGAGAGGGAGGACTGTTTTTTTTTTTGTAATTTTGTTCCGTTCAGTTGGACTCATTTCCCACCAAGCTGGCTGTGTAGGGAGTGAGCTGGCAGAGCTAGGGTGATACATAACCACTAAATGGTTGTCTGGTACTGTATTGCAGACTTGTCTAGTCAGACCTAAACGACATGCTCCTCTCTGGCACAGTTTCTATGCTAACGGAAGGCTCCTCTCCACTGTTTAGCTGGCAGAGTGTGGAGAAGGTGGAAGAGGAAGATGGGTTGAAAGATAGGCTTTGGAGGACCTTACATTGTCAACTGAGAAAGGAAAAATAAAAAGTGGTTTACTAAATATATGAAACCATGCACACAATATTTTAATTGACATAGGAAGCCTTACCTTAAAATACAAGGTGGTTATAATTGTAGATGGACTTGTTTTTGTTTTTTTATATTTTCAATACTTTTGTTTTTTTTATTTTGACAGCCGTTGAGAAGAACTTGTATGCAGTCCAACCTTTCTATGCTTTGGTCTTTATGTGGTGACTGGAATGGTGGTTCACCCTCTAGCTCCGACACGTACTCTCTCTCACACACGCTCAAGTGCACACACTCCATTGCCTCTTTGTGAGACGTGGCATTTCAGTCTCAGATATGAGTAGAAGTGGGGCCTCAGTGGAGAACAATATAGTAACAAGTGTGGATGGTTTTCCTGGTAGGATGGTGTTGATCAGGCCAGAACAGAAAAATACAGTGATGGAGGAGAGACAAGAGGGGTCATTGTCCATTAGTATGTCCATAAATAAACAAATCAGTAGTGTTCTCAGCACCACCCACAGGATGTTGTAGCTGTTTGTTCTGAAATGTTTAGATGTAAATATTCTGGTACTTCCTGTTGATTCACAGCACAGTCCATCAGTCTCCCCTCAGTGGCAGGCTGAAGACATTGCAGCATTCACACATTTTTCATCACACTCCACAGAAGGCTATTATTAAGCCTTTTTACCCAATTCATGGTGTACATGGAATGAATAAATAAATAAATACGCAGCGATTTGAGGTCGAACTCACTGCTTTAAGGAGCATCAGCTGTTGGAAATCAGCTGAGCCGCTTCGTTAAGGGTTAGTGACAGGCATCCTCTCTGAAGGGTGTTTTCTGTTAACTGTACAAGTCTATAGTGCACTCTCATTGACTAGTAGAGATGTCTGAGCTCTATGGACTTTCAGCATCCGGGGAGGGGGCCAATGCCAAATACTGTGCATTGTGTACACCCACCACACACGCAGACATCTGGATGGAATTTACCCAGTTGTCTGTGTTCCAGTATTCAAAGTCAAAATGAGGATACTTTTCGTACAGACATGACGTTTCATATATTATTTGTGTGTATTGTTTTTAGTTTGTTTGTTTTATTTTCTCTGAATTTTATCAGACTGGGCAGCTTTCTTTTATGACACAAGCTGACTCTTTTTGACTTTAGAAACTATTGTAGAGAATGTTTTTTCTATAATATAAAAAAGAAATTCTGATGTTGATATTGGTACTGTCATTTTTTTCACTTCTGTTTCAGGAAAAAAACAATACATATTTTTTAGCTCAACTCTTGAGATAATATTATAAAGAAATAAAAAATAAAAAAAAATACCACTCACTTTTAGTGAATTTTAAGATGCCTTTAACCTGTCCATTCCACTCATCTAGAGTTTTCTATCTTTGTGTAGTATATTAATGCTATTTTAAAACAAAAGGAAAAAACAAATATCTAAAGGTCACTTAGTTCTTTTGGTTGGATTTTTTTTGTGTGAATAGGGCGACTTCCTTACATTTAAGAGGCATGTAAAAATGAGCTCAGTATATTTGTCTGTTTATATCGCTTCCTTTTTGTATCCTTTGTAATTGTACATGGTGCGTCGTAAGCTAAGCGAGAGCGCGCAAGATTTAGAGAGAATTGTGGCTGGCTGGGTGCCTTGTGAAGGTTGATAGCGCCCGGCTGCCTCGGTCTCTCTACTTTGTCCCTGTATGTATTTCCATTTATTAGTTGTTTTTTTTTCTTAGCAAGTACTTTCAAAGAACTCTGTACATTTTAACATAAAACAAAAATAAATTATGTTGAGCCATTTATGTTGTCATGGTATTTCTTGGATCTATTGTTCGGACTCCTGCCATTTCTAATAATTTCTGCTACTTGGCAGTGATATTTTCTCAATTTATTTAGAAACTCATTTTGCTAACATTCTTTGCGGATAAAGTCTGTAAAGATGTCTATGCGAAGCGGGCTCATATAAGATCCAGTGCACAGAAGAGTGGATCAGAGATTAGACGGTGACTGCAAAATGTCAGACTGATCCCAAATAGGCATTCGGCTTCCATTCAAGGGAACCCTATGAAGAAAATGTGCAATCACCCCCATAAATAGCTTTCTACTTGTCAAGAGACACTTGCTACATCTTCAATGTAAGCCAGCGAGAGCGATTCTATCCTATTTATAATTTACAGACTCCCATATGGAACTGTCAAAAGGACAGATGATATACTGACTTAAGTTGGCCTATATATCTATATTGCACATGTGTAAGTGTCACATTGGCCTATTATGTGTAATATACTGTATATTCAAGTAGCCTTCACTATTTTAAAATATGTATCCCTCTCAGGGGCTATGCTATAGCGAACCTATTTTATATACTGGTGGTTTCAATGTAACAATTTAGCAGACGCTTTTATCTAAAGCCACTTACAGTCATGCATGCATACATTTTTCGTATGGGTAGTCATGGGAATCGAACCCACTATACTGGCGTCGCTAACACCATGCGCTACAAATGAGCTACAGAGGACCATTATCTATTATATTTCTAATGAATAAAATGTGTCTTATTTTGTATCCACAAAATGTATCCACAAGCTGAAATCTGATACGATCTGTAGACGATGTCTTGATACAAAATGTCAGACTCGACTGTGTTGGTGAACCAATCAAGGTACATGTTCATCTGACGTTTACCTGGACGCTGTCCAATTACAATCGAGTTCCGAGTCTGACGTTCACAAACTTCCGTACTATGGACCAATCACTATTTGGGAGAGGCGGGCATTCTTGCTTTTTCTTTTCTCCGATTAGTCCTCTCTGGTGTCAGCTTCCTCTTCATTCCGTTCCAGAAGAAGCGACGTCCTTTTCTTATCTTTCATTGCGAAAAGGCGAAGGCGAGACGAAAACACCAATAGATTGTCTTTGGTAAGTAATTACACTTTATAAACATATGGAATAGCAGTAAAATATTGAGAGCAATGCATGAATAATTACGTTTCGGTATTCACCATCGCTGTATGACGGGATCGCCTGCTGTCACGACAACCGTGTGGAGGGAGGAGGGTGTGACGCACGGATGTTGTAGGGAGACAGATGCAGGCCTGCCTTACAGTAAACTACCATATTACAGTCGACTTATCTTATTACCTCACAGGTTCGAATGCATGCAGTTAACCTACCGGTAGCACGGCCGCCCACTGTGGAACCTGATAGCACGGCCGAATATTTTCATGAAATCCTGTCACCCTACATTAACCATTGTCACTACTACAAGCGCTGTGTAACTCAGACACTTATTTTAATTCCAACTGCCTATGTAATTCCAACTGCATGGGATGGTATAGCTAAAATTCTTCTACTTTTCCTGTCCCAGCCTCCAACCAAAATGATCCACAGCCTGTTCCTCGTGAACTCCTCGGGGGACATTTTCCTGGAGAAACACTGGAAGAGCGTTGTGAGCCGCTCCGTGTGCGACTACTTCTTCGAGGCGCAAGAGCGCGCCAGTGAGCCGGAGAACGTGCCCCCTGTCATCCCGACCCCACACCACTACCTCATCAGCGTGCTCAGGCACCGCATCTACTTTGTGGCCGTCATTCAGAGCGAGGTGCCGCCGCTCTTCGTCATCGAGTTCCTACACAGGGTAGTTGATACATTCCAGGTTTGTACATGGACTTGGTATACTCACTTTTCATCCTTTCACTTTCACTTGTACACTCTTAGAAAAAAATGATTCTTAGGCTGTCCCCGTAGGAGAACCCTTTGAAGAACCCATTTTGGTTACAGGCAGAACTATTTTGGATTCCATGTAGAACCCTTTACACAGAGGGTTCTACATGGAACTCAAAAAGGTTCTGCCTGGAACCAAAAAGGTTCTGTCTGGAACCAAAAAGGGTTCTTCATAGGGTTCTCCTATGGGGACAGCTGAAAGCACCTTTACTTCTAAGAGTGTACTTGTTCAGGTTCTTCATCACCGCCACCTAGGTCTACCTTGCAATGTAATCTGTTCAGCGGTCTAAAGTCTTAGAACTGGTAACTCTCTCTGAGTTACTGATTTGTCTTATTGTTAAGTTAAGTGTTTTTACTTGTTAAAGGATGCGTAAGTCATTGTTGTCAGGACTATTTCCCTCCCTGTTGTCAGGACTATTTTGGGGTGTGCACGGAGGCGGCGATCAAGGACAATGTGGTGGTAGTATACGAGCTACTTGAGGAGATGCTGGACAATGGCTTCCCCCTGGCCACAGAGTCCAACATCCTCAAAGAGCTCATCAAGCCGCCCACCATCCTGCGCACAGTGGTCAACACCATCACAGGTACCTGCAGATTACCATGTCTGCCTCCTCACAGTCACTATGTCATCACTTTTTCCTGATCATTAAAAACCTCAACCTCCTAGTATTATACCACGTAACCTGACCAGGAAAAACAGGCCCTTAGTCATGATATATGTGTTCATTATTATTTACATTATTTCAAACGTATTCATCATCATTATTTACATATTATTGGAAACATTGGCTATGATACTGTATGTTTTTAAATTTTACATTTAGACCCATGTCACTATACAAAACTATCTGAATGTGTACATAAGGAAACCACTAATCAGTGTATGCTTGTGTCGTACTTGACTGTTCTGTTGTCTGTAGGTAGCACCAATGTAGGGGAGCAGCTCCCTACTGGACAGTTGTCTGTAGTGCCATGGCGACGCACTGGAGTCAAGTACACCAACAACGAGGCCTACTTTGATGTAGTGGAGGAGATTGATGCCATCATTGATAAATCAGGTATAGTTGGCCCCCTGCCCCATCATGCTGTCAGGTAAACCTGTCCTGACCCATTAAAAACAACAGAAACACAGAACTAGACATTCTGATTGACTTTCTCCTTCTCTCTCTCCATCTCTCTATATTTCTCTCACACACTCTTAGGCTCCACTATCACAGCAGAGATCCAGGGGGTGATTGATGCCTGTGTGAAACTGACAGGCATGCCTGACCTAACGCTCTCTTTCATGGTGAGTCCTCTCTTTCTCTCTCTCTCTCTCTCTAGCCCAGGGGTGGGTAATAATTTACGCTCGAGGGCCACATCGGGATTTCAAAATTCAGCGGCTGGCCGCACAGATTTTTTTCCAGACCTATTTGTTTTGTCAAAAGCAATTTACGAGCCAGAAAAAGGGCAGTTATTTGAAAAAATATGTCCATTATTATTTCTACATACTGTCTTTCTTGTTTTAGATGTTCAAGAGTAGCTTGGATTGTTTCTTTAACCCATTGAATGGACTTGCGGGCCGGATCCGTAGTTTGCCCACCCGTGCTCTGGCCAATAGTTTATATCCACTCTTGTCCTGTGCAAATAACTGTTCCCTCTCTTCCTTCCGTATAAAATAATTAATATTTGTACTGTTTTTGAACTGTCTTGTATAACTGTAGACTTTCTGTCCATTTCTCTTTCTCTTCTGTCTCGAAACAAGCTTTTTAACTGTTGTTCTGAAGAACTATGTTCAAATTTTCCTGTCTGTTTCTGTCTCTCCCCCGCTCTTTCTCTCTGTCTTTATACACATGTCTGATCCTGTCTCAGAACCCTCGTCTGCTGGATGATGTGAGCTTCCACCCGTGTGTGAGGTTCAAGCGCTGGGAAGCTGAGAGGATCCTCTCCTTCATCCCCCCAGACGGAAACTTCCGGCTGCTCTCCTACCACGTCAGCTGCCAGAAGTCAGTACTGCGCTCTCTTTACCTCTGCAAAGAGAGGCTTAACATCATGTTATATGCTCAGGGCATAACTCAAACACACACACACACACACACACACACACACACACACACACACACACACACACACACACACAAAGTACCTGAATGTTTGCTCAGTTTCCCCCCGTTTAAGGTCAACAAAGTATTTCAAAGTAAATTGACATTGTAGTTGGGGCTCGAACTAAAACTAGAGCTTTTGTAAAACGTTAGCTAGATGAAGACCTGTGTTTGGTTTAACGTTACATGAATTATTACATTCAGTATAATAGTATAGTGTGAGTACCGTACATCTATTGATATAGAATGGATAATTACTCCCTCGTGGTTTGGGATGGGAATCCACATTATTTTTTGAGGTTTCACGTTTGGAAGTTGTAATAACAATATAACAAACAGAAAACTTGTTCTTTCAGTATTATTCGCTTACTTACTTGCACACTTTGTGTTCAGGGTGCTCTGTGCTGTGGCTGTCTCTGTGTCCGCCCTACCTGTGTTAATCTGACACGTTCTGTGTCTGCCCCTCAGTCTGGTAGCCATCCCAGTGTACGTCAAGCACAACATCACGTTTAGGGAGGGTAGTTCTCAGGGCCGCTTCGAGCTGACCCTGGGCCCAAAGCAGACCATGGGGAAGGGGTTAGAGGCTGTTCTGATCAGCAGCCAGCTACCCAGAGGAGTCCTCAACACCAACCTCAACCCCTCCCAGGGGACATACACCTTCGACCCTGTCACTAAGGTAAGGTGGTGGGAAAGGGACTGTAAGTGTGTGTGTGTGTGTGTATGCAGACATGGACTTATTCGACCAGTTTAGTGTATGCTGGAAACATGTGATTGTTAATTCCTCCTCTCACCCACCTGTTGTGTTCAAAGCAATACCCTTCTCCCTGTGTGTGGTAATAACAGTGGGAGGCTACTGTGTTGTCCCTATGCAGCTCTTGTCATGGGACGTGGGTAAGATCAACCCTCAGAAGCTGCCTAGTCTAAAGGGCTCTATGAGTCTGCAGGCAGGGGCCTCCAAGCCAGACGAGAACCCCACCATCAATATCCAGTTCAAGATCCAACAGTCGGCCCTCTCAGGTAAAACACACACACCTTATCAGAATTGGTTATTACACTCTAGAGTAGCAGTTGCTGCTTAGCCGTTGAACTAGTATCAATTTTCTTTACCCATATTCTTAACCTTAATAATTTAGGAAATAAAGAGATCTCTAACCCTAGATCATATATTAATATTCTATCTACTAACTCCATATTACACAGCATGCTCAGCAGACAGCCACATGACATCCACACAGCTTATTCACAGTGAGATGGAGACAAGATACTCAATCTCTATTGGCTCTCTCTGATCCCCCACAGAGGTTTGCATCTGTTTCCAAAAGGGATGTAGGCTACTTCCCTTGCAATGGCCAAATCAATGATTTATATGACGCTCTACAGAATACATTTTAAATAGCAATGTGACACCTTTGATCCTTTAACTTCCTTTTTCTTCTCCAGGACTGAAGGTGAATCGGTTGGATATGTACGGGGAGAAATACAAACCATTCAAAGGCATCAAGTACATGACCAAGGCCGGCAAATTCCAGGTGCGGACATAGAGGCTTGGCTCTCCGCTCTCTGGCCTCTGCACCAAAAATATAGGGAAGGGTGGCTATGGTACATTCCCTGTGTAAATGCATTTCAGGATTTATCCACACAAACTTTGGGTTCTACCACACTAAAGCCTATTTAATGGAGTTGTTTGCACAGTCAAATGGGTGGAAATAAGAGGCTATCCGTCTCAACGTGTCTAAAGCTTTTGTAGTAAGCTAAAGCCTGGAATTGGTCTATCTGTTGTGTCATTTCTGGTTCCTTTTCAATTCTCATTGCTATCCTTTGAGTTCCTTTTGTGAATGAGAATGGCAGGCAAAACAGTTTATGTGTGCTACTACTGTCTACTGCTAGTACCTCTTTTCATACTCCCATCCATTCCTTATAACCAACGGCCCAGAGTTTTGGTTATCACAAGTTAACACAGCCACAATGTCATAATTATGGCTAAGCCCCTCCCATTTCTACAATGTATCTTCTTAAAGTTTGATTTTAAACCTAACCTTAACCACACTGCTAACCTTATGCCTAACCCTAACCTTAAATTAAGACCTAAAAGCTTATTTTTTTATATTTATAAAGCCAATTTTGACTATGTGGCTTTAGAATCTGACTACATGGTTGTGTTATCTAGTGGAAACCCAGAGTTTCTTCTGGTCAGGTCACATGGTCAGGACTGGAAAAGTTCCTGGCTCTACCTATATTACATGTTATTCTAAATTCTCTATCCCATTGCTATTTTCTCCTTTTACTTATTCCAATGCTCCCTGTTTTCTGAATATCTCTCTTCGGTCCTCCAAACCAAATGTATTTCTTTGTCTCTGTCTGTTATCAACTCTGGAGTCAACACACTGTAGTTTGAGAATGCGACATGAAATCCCTCCGAATCTGAATCATTCATTACCATGCCTATTGTTCCGTCAAGAGTTAATACTGTAGGCAATCTAGCGATTGTAGGATGAGGTTGACACAGTATGTTACTGGTTTTCTCTCTTTTTCCATATCATGTAAGGTGTCAGGTCGAGCACCTGGCTGTGGCCTACTTGACCACCTTAATCCCTCCTGATGACCTTTTTAATTCTTATTTATTGACCAATGATGTAATCCTGATATGAGCACCAAATCGTATACTGTAAAACCCAGCTCATATCATGCAGCTCAAATGTATCTTTATTGCTCTATAGTTAATTCCACAGAGGCTTGAGCACCATGAAGACCAATAACATGAAACATGCTGCCTATGATGTTATTGAAGCTGTCACTCACAGTGGCCTGGCTTTCATCTGTGTAGGTATGTTTTCTATAAGTTCCCTATACTGACTGACTCCATACAGCGGTTTGATGGTACGGTTGGTTGGGTTTCCCTATCAAGAATGTTCAAGGTTTTGAGTTTACAGCTTTGTTTGTTTTGTTTGTGTGTTTGTCAAATGAATTCAAATGTAGTTTTACAATGGTATGGCATTAAAGAATTAAGAAGTGATATGAAATATGTTGAATTACCCTGATAGATACTAGGAAACCACTACTCAATGTAGTGTACATCTGGCTGTACCAACTAAAATATCCTTATTTGTCTACATGTCTGTAACAAACACATTTCTGTCTAGAAATCATCTTGAGTATTTTAAGAGCCCATTGGTGATGATGCATGGGAGGTTTGATTAAAGGTTCATGCCTGCCATTTTAGTATCACTTGATTTCAGTACAATGATCTTGAAGTACAGTATCATCAAAAATGGGAAACAGATGTTATGGGGTCTGTTTCTTTTCTACCCCATATCATTGGCTCAGGGGTGAAAGTAAGGCGGTATGGTCAGGTACTGCATCCAGGTTAAATAAATAGTGGGGGTATGCCACGGGTGAAACGTGAGCCTATCACAATTAATACAACATTCCCAAAAAACTATAAGCTATTACACCATTATTTAACATTACTGCATGTCAGCAGCATGACACATTAGCTAATTGACTGGAAACCGTGTGGGTATACGCTTAAAATTGCGTTGTGGTTTGAGAACACTTACATTTTGTCAAGGCAGAGAGGAGTGGCTGACACCTGCATCAATTCAAGCTACAAGTGTAAGCCTAATGACAATCGCAGAATTTCATTACAATACACGTAGGGTTTTTGTAACTCATGTATCTTTATTTTCATCAAATTGTGGCTGCACAGTCAGTGCACTGGATGCTGACATTATTTTGTGAGGATGAATGTGTGCGAATAGCCTACAGCTGCGCCTTTGTTAAGTAATTGTTTGACAATCAGATGAAAACATAATGACTGGTTGTGTTTATACCACATTAAAAGGCATAGGCGGCGTGTCCATAAGGCTTTCCTAAAGTAAATTGAATTAAATTGCAAAAATGATATAGCCTAATTAGCTTAGTCCTGTCTATACCGAAATTCAAAATAGGCTACAACACCAGAAAGCAAGCCACAGACGATCATTAGTTTATTTTTAAAAAGCTGTATTACATTGCATAGTCTACTGTCAGAAGGGCCTGTAATTTGGGCAGCACGCGCTGCAAATATCAAATAGATGATTGTTAAATTGCAACTGTCAGTGAAAAGCTGAGACTCAGCCAGGCATATCACAATATTTAAACATACAATCTCGGAAAAACTGTTTGGAAAGCAAATGGCTATTGCTGTAAAGAGATGACAATGAAATGACTCGAATCTGTCTTTGAGTTACCAAAATGTGTAACTTAATTGAGCGAACAGTAACCTATTGGCACCAGCTGAGAACATCGGACATATCCCTGGTGAGTGTGCATATTCACTGTCTACATCAATGGGTCAGTATCTCTTGTTTGTTTTTGGACAATAATTTCCTCCTCCATGTTATGTGGACTTCATGTTGTATTTGTGTCTCTCCTTTTTGTAAGCCGATTATATGGATCAGACAACATAGTTTTTATTGATCTGTTTGTCAGTGTCAGCAGAGTACGCTACCCTGTTATTCCTTGTAGTATAAAAAAAATGGGTGTCCTATACGGTTAAGAAATTAAATCGACTTTCCCCTGCATAGGCTACAATGAACATTACTTAAACATTATTATTTCTTAACATTAAGACAAATGGCCACCACCAATTAATAATACTAGGCCATCTATGGATAATGCCATCATGGCAAATACTTATTTTTATTTTATTAAAATGGTCATCAATTTGATCAGGAGGACATAGCCCATTTCATATTTGTTAACTTAGCATCTGAAAATTAATGCCATGATTTATAACTGATGCCATTTCATATTTTAATTTTATTGAAGGTTTGTGTAAAACGTAAAAAAATGTGTCCTGTCCGATATGAGAATGACGTCGTCCGGAAAGGCGAAGAGTTAACCCTGTTGTTCCACTGCATTTATCGAACTCCATTCCGTAATTTGCTGATCACTTTAACTTCTACACAACGTTTTCTTTTATCATTTCTTCCTCCTCATATTCGTCTTTTAACTCTAACCAGACCTCAGACTTTCGACGAGTCATAAGTGAAAAAGTGTTTAAAATAATTTTGATCACTTATTGGGTTATTGTTGTTTTGTTTTTATTCTGGGAGTTGAGTTGCTTGTCCATTGCAATTTTTTTAAAATAACTTTTCTCATTATTATAATTAACCTTCGAATAACATTTCAATGTTAGTATCTAGACTTTTGCTAAGTCTTTGAAAATGGAATTTTTGCTGGGGGGTTTTCTCACTTATTTTTTTACTTTATCTAAGGTGAAAAGTCGAGGCATTTAAAGAACCACCCATCAAACGTGGTATGTATCCTATCTTTCGAGATATTTCTCTATTTCCTTTACTTTCTATGACCATCTGCCTTTCTAACAACCTTAGAAGAGCTTGTTAAAAGAAGTCTGGATGTGTAGGCTATTTCACAAAATGAACGTGAGTAGTTTCTCACCAGTAAAGCAATTAGTCAAATACACATTGGGGCAACTGATAAACTCCATTATTAGTTGTGTGACTTTACACATGCCCTAACAGATTTATAACGTGTTCTATCTGACAGATAATAGGAGTTATGTAAATGTTATGATCCCATCTAATTGTGTATTGTTTTTATTTGATGTCTTTCTTAATTTTATCCTTTAATAATTGTTCTTGTCTATTTTGCTTCCTGGTGTGATGTTTTGAAAGTCTAGCGGGCTTCCTTATTTGATGTTTTCCCCCCCTCCACCTGTTTTTATACTTAAGTAATAACGGGACTCTAACAGTCTTGTGCAGCGGTAGCTTTGCCGCCAGTTAAAGGACCCGTTATAAATTGCTGAATAAGCCACGTGCTTATTTGGGATTCTGCGCAAAACTTTAGCAAGAAAGTAAGTAGCAAAAATAACGACTTTAAAAACAATCTTTGGGATGATTGACAATATTGCAATAGTAAAGTAAGAAAGTAAATGATCTGTTGTCTATGGCGATTTGCACAACTGAAACTTTACGTTTTACGAAGCCCCACAATAATCTTAATGTCAGTCGAATTTCAGACACGTTGACAGTAGGCTATACAGTATATTAGTTAGCCTAATAATAACTAGGCTATATCAGTCGTTAGAGATAATTCAGTCTGATGATACATATTTCAGTGTATCTTTGTATCTCTAAGTACAGCCTGTCTTTATAAATGCACAGCATTATGGCACAGCAGTGATTCAATATGAGCGTACTGCCATAGGGAAACAAGTTGGCTACGGCGGGTTTATCGACACAGTTAAAACAATATATCAGTTGATTGTCGGCTGACTGGAGTCTCTGACTGCGGAACAAAGGATCAACAGACCCCAGTTCTCATTCATAGAGAGGGCAAACAACGCCCCCTCCTCGTGCGAGGACTCGCCATTATAGAACTCAGCATATTCACATATCGACCCATGTGCATGACATCTGTCTGGCATCCCCAGACCCAGCTATTTCTAATGACAGGTCTAGACTACTAATAACTGTCATTAGGTGAGATTCATGTCTTTCCTAGTAAAGCAGTTCTTGATTAAGGTTTGTGGGGGGAAATTACAGGTGAATTTGTATCGTTATTATGGCTTGTCATATTTTCCAAGAGTTTATAAGCCTAAATGGAACAGACACATAGCCGTGGGAGGTATGTACTGCAGCACCCCCTGATAAATGTAAATAATAATTAGGCTATACACCCCCGAAACAAATGATATTACTCCTGTCTGAACAGACATGAATACATGAATACAATAATTCAAAATATTACACCAGAGAGCATAATTTAGCTACAGAGGATCAATAGCTTCAACAAATATATATAGCTGTGTGATAAAGTTTTATCACAAGAACTTGTTAAGAAGGACACAATTTGGGCAGCATGCTTGCCAAACACAGTGCATTCGGAAAGTATTCAGACCCCTTCCCTTTTTCCACATTTTGTTACAGCCTTATTCTAAAATGGATAAAATATTTTTTTCCCTCATCAATCTACACACAATACCCCATAATGACAAAGGGAAAACATATTTTTTAGAGTTTTTTGCAAATGTATTAAAAATAAAAAACAGAAATACCTTATTATTCAGACCCTTTGCTATGAGACTCGAAATTGAGCTCAGGTGCTTCCTGCTTCTATTGATCATCCTTGAGATGTTTCTACAACTTGATTGGAGTCCACCTGTGGTAAATTCAATTGATTGGACATGACTTGGAAAGGCACACACCTGTCTATATAAGGTCGCACAGTTGACAGTGCATGTCAGAGCAAAATCCAAGCCATGAGGTCGAAAGAATTGTCCATAGAGCTCCGAGACAGGATTGTGTCGAGGCACAGATCTGTGGAAGGGTACCAACATTTATTTGCAGCATTGAAGGTCCCCAAGAACACAGTTGCCTCATTCCTAAATGGAAGAAGTTTGGAACCACCAAGACTCTTCCTAGAGCTGGCCGCCCGGCCAAACTGAGCAATCAGGGGATATTTGAAGAATCTCAAATATAAAATAGATTTTGATTTGTTTAACACTTTTTTGGTTACTACATGATTCCATGTGTGTTATTTTTTAGTTTTGATGTTTTCACTTTTATTCTACAACGTAGAAAATAGTAAAAATAAAGAAAAACCCTTGAATGAGTAGATGATTTAAAATGTTTGACCGGGAGTGTTTGACATCTTTCTTGTTTTTTAAAATTGCATTCTACCTGATTAGCGAGTTGCACAGTAGCCTGCATTTGGCCATTTGTGTGGTATAAAAACCATATTCGTAGAAATGCAACATAAAAAAATACAATGTGTAGAAATCCCCAAAATGTGTCTGCTCAGCTGTATGCCATCAGCAAATGTGATTATAGATGCATGCAATACTTTATTATAAAATAAAAAATGTCTCTCCCCCCAGGAACCCCCGACTCAAAACATCTTCCCGCAGCTATCTACAGACACATTGAAATTGTCCATTGTAAGTAGGCCTAACTGTTCTCTTCCATCTTTCTCTCCCATTCTGTCTTTTCCCACTTTCAGACAGCACCCAGGTAGGCTGCTGCTGGACAGGTGAGACCAGACCATGGCTCCTCTGACACCTCCTCCCCTGTCGTGGTTATGGCTGACCCCTGTCCATCCCTCGGGGTAGCTGGGATGACCAATCTCATCCAGCAGCCCAACCAGGAGACTGACAGGACAGATGGACTAACATACTCCTTAGCCCTTCTCAGCTCTTACAACAACTACCTCCCCAACTTCAGAACTCCAGCCCATTAGACTACACTACTCTGCGTTGCTGTGCTGTTCTGTTTTATATCCCTCACATTGCAACCAGGACTGTGCAGCTAGGCTTTAGGCTGGACTGTCTGTCAGCATGCACAGGGCCAAGGGAGGGCCTGGCCCCCCACACTTCCAGGACTTCTATGAATTGTCCCTGGACGGTGACGAGACCGAGACCCAGATCTTTCTGCGGGGCCCGGCCAAAGCCATGGAGAGCCTGGGAATGCCCCTGTCCCCTCACTACAAGTGTATCCAGCCTGAGCACCAGCAGAGGGGTTTCTTCTCCCTCGGGCCCCTTACCCATGGAGAGGCCCTCGCGGCCCCCCAGGATAAGAAGAGGAGGCGGTGTGGCGTGTGTGGCCCCTGTAAGCAGAAGGAGAACTGTGGCACCTGCAGCAACTGTTTGAACCGTAAGATTGGGAAGCAAATCTGTAAGCTGCGTAAATGTGACCAGCTGAAGATGAAGGGACAGAAGGACTGGGAGGTGAGTGGATATGACTGACCAACTAACACACATTTTCATGATATTTTCCCAGTGGCTATTTGTCCTAGGTCAGTGTGAGACTGGTTGAAGCTGGTTGAGGTGAAATTGAAGTTGTACTAGAAAAGGTCTCTCTAAGATATAGGGCCCTAAAATGTAAATATCATGACCCATATCAATTTAATAGTTTAAGCATTCAAGGGTTTATAGGTTTAGTTTTGTATACAGATAATGGCCATATGTGGATGTACCACAGCAGAGTAGGATTGTATTTATGTTCCATAATTGATTAATCACATTAATTTAAAAACAGCAAACTTTTCTTTTTGAGTTTGACAAAGACATATTTTAAAGTGCTTGTAGCTCGCCGACAACCTAAGTCATGACAAACAGATGTTAAAGCCCCTGTTCTGGATCCACCCTGGACATTATTTAGTTGTTAGGTCTGGACAGGCATCACCCCAAGGCCTGGCTATAAGAATATACCACCCAAATGACACAAACACCTCATCTTACCTATCCATAAACCCACCTATGTTTACCTAGGAACAGCTTACCATTGTTAGTCTGGGTACCAGTCTGTTTAGCTATCATTCCACTCCTTGTCACTCCTGTAATGCTAAACATTTTTGGCATATGACACAAAGTACAAGGAGTGGAATGTTAGCTTATCAGACTGGTACCCAGGCGATACCATTGTCATTGTTTAGTACAAAACAATGGGGGAGGTAGGACCCCTGTTAGTGTTCTCCAAATAGCATGTGTGAATGGACAACGTAGACTAAATTCAGGCTAAGTTGTTGAGCAACTGGTGGACCTGTCCTTGTCCCAGACAGACAGACAGACAGACAGACAGACAGACACAGACAGACAGACAGACAGACAGACAGACAGACAGACAGACAGACAGACAGACAGACAGAGACAGACAGATGTTGTAAACCAGTCAAAGTAATAATTACTCAGCAGACTTCCAGCCTGTTTGACCAGCGGTTTGTCATTAAAGGTCAGGGTAACAGATGACCACTGAAGTGTGTGTGTGTGTGTGTGTGTGCGTGCATGCATGTATGTGTGCCTGTGGCAATGTGCGTGTGTCCCCATTAGCTCTGTTTGTGGAATAATGAAGATGAGGGTCGTGGTTGGTTCCTCCTTCCCTTCAACAGACAGCATCAGTGTAGAATTCCTTCCAGCTCCCTCTGTTTTCTCCTCTGACCCCTGAGGCCCCGCACTAACACTCCGAGTGACCTTAGGACCAGGGCCACAGAGGGAGGAGGGGGGAGGGTGTGTGTGTGCGGTGCGGTGCGAAAGCAGGATGGGGGATGGGGTTGAAAGGTAGGATCAGGGTGGGGGTTGACCTTAGGTTCAGGGCAACGGTGGGAGGAGGGCTGGGAAGGTGTGGAGGTTGACCTTAGGACCAGGGCCACAGAGGGAGGAGGGGAGGGAGAGTGTGGAGGTTGACCTTAGGACCAGGGCCACAGAGGGAGGAGGGGAGGGAGAGTGTGGGGGTTGATCTTAGGGCCAGGGCCCCGGAGGGAGGAGGACATTTAGGGAGGCTGTGTGCGGTGCGTACACAGGATGGGGGATGGGACTGAAAGGCAGGAAGACAGGAAGAATGTAAATAAATAGTCAGCAGTGAGGAGGGAGGGAGGAGGGCTCAGGATAAACTTGGTGACCTGGCTAGGCAAGGCACTGTACACAGAGGCATGGGCAACGTTTTGGACATGGTGGCCTATAGCCTTGGGGACAGAGGAAAAGATCTGAGGAGGGGGGAAGAGGTTCAGTCAATCACAGGAAATCTTGGCCTCCTGGACGGCCCTCCCTTACTCTGGCACTCTGTCCCCTTTGTATACAGACACTCACTGTCCCAGTCTGTGATTCGTTACCTAGTACCAGTAGTCCTGCTTTAGTGGATTATGTATTTATTGTCTTGCATTCACGTACAGCACGTGTCAAGCTCATTCCACTGAGGGCCGAGCGTCAGTGCTCCACCCTTGTACTTGATTGATGAATTAAGGTCACTAATTAGTAAGGAACCTGCAGACACGGCCCTCCGTGGAATGAGTTTGACTCCCCTGACTTACAGCAAGTGTATATTCAGGGACTACACCATTTGTATAGCCAAACATCCAGCTGTATCTAACATGATACTCATGATGACCTCTTCTATCTGTCTCAGCGTTTATGGACTGGATATATGATCCTATGGTGCATGTCTATTCCAGAGGTTTTCACTCAGTCCCATTATGTTAGAAGTAGAATGCTTATGGCCACCATAGATTAGACCAGTGACCTTGCAGGGTAACTCTACCTCTATTTAACCTGTAGTAGGCCTAGCCAGGGTCTGATCCGGACTAGAGTCTGCCATAAATCTTTTTTTTTTTACCATTAAAACTGATCTGTATCTGTCTGTTTCTGTCTTTTACTCTAGCTGTCTTTTTAGCTTTGTCGATCTAGTTATATGTTAGACCAACAAATAAACAGTG
>CM042402.1:12534646-12567146 GCA_023634145.1 Thymallus thymallus | reverse complement strand
GCCCAAATACAGTACATGTACATTGGGGAGAACAAGTATTTGATACACTGCCGATTTTACAGGCTTTCCTACTTACAAAGCATGTAGAGGTCTGTAATTTTTATCATAGGTACACTCCGACTGTGAGAGACGGAATCTAAAACAAAAATCCAGAAAATCACATTGTATGATTTTTAAATAATTCATTAGCATTTTATTGCATGACATAAGTATTTGATCACCTACCAACCAGTAAGAATTCCGTCTCTCACAGACCTGTTAGTTTTTCTTTAAGAAGCCCTCCTGTTCTCCACTCATTACCTGTATTAACTGCACCTGTTTGAACTTGTTACCTGTATAAAAGACACCTGTCCACACAGTCAATCAAACAGACTCCAACCTCCCCACAATGGCCAAGACCAGAGAGCTGTGTAAGGACATCAGGGATAAAATTGTAGACCTGCACAAGGCTGGGATGGGCTACAGGACAATAGGCAAGCAGCTTGGTGAGAAGGCAACAACTGTTGGAGCAATTATTAGAAAATGGAAGAAGTTCAAGATGACGGTCAATCTCCCTCGGTCTGGGGCACCATGCAAGATCTCACCTCGTGGGCATCAATGATCATGAGGAAGGTGAGGGATCAGCCCAGAACTACACGGTAGGACCTGGTCAATGCCCTGAAGAGAGCTGGGACCACAGTCTCAAAGAAAACCATTAGTAACACACTACGCCGTCATGGATTAAAATCCTGCAGCGCACGCAAGGTCCCCCTGCTCAAGCCAGTGCATGTCCAGGCCCGTCTGAAGTTTGCCAATGACCATCTGGATGATCCAGAGGAGGAATGGGAGAAGGTCATGTGGTCTGATGAGAAAAAAAGTAGAGCTTTTTGGTCTAAACTCCACTCGCCGTATTTGGAGGAAGAAGAAGGATGAGTACAACCCCAAGAACACCATCCCAACCGTGAAGCATGGAGGTGGAAACATCATTCTTTGCGGACGCTTTTCTGCAAAGGGGACAGGACGACCGCACCGTATTGAGGGGAGAATGGATGGGGCCATGTATCGCACGGCCAACAACCTCCTTCCCCCAGTAAGAGCATTGAAGATGGGTCGTGGCTGGGTCTTCCAGCATGACAACGACCCGAAACACACAGCCAGGGCAACTAAGGAGTGGCTCCGTAAGAAGCATCTCAAGGTCCTGGAGTGGCCTAGCCAGTCTCCAGACCTGAACCCAATATAAAATCTTTGGAGGGAGCTGAAAGTCCGTATTGCCCAGCGACAGCCCCGAAACCTGAAGGTCTGTATGGAGGAGTGGGCCAAAATCCCTGCTGCAGTGTGTGCAAACCTGGTCACGTAGAAACGTAGAATCTCTGTAATTGCAAACAAAGGTTTCTGTGCCAAATATTAAGTTCTGCTTTTCTGATGTATCAAATACTTATGTCATGCAATAAAATGCAAATTAATTACTTAAAAATCATACAATGTGATTTTCTGAATTTTTGTTTTAGATTCCTTCACTCACAGTTGAAGAGTACCTATGATACATTACAGACTTCTACATGCTTTGTAAGTGGGAAAACCTGCAAAATCGGCAGTGTATCAAATACTTGTTCTCCCCACTGTATGTATCTAACAACAGTATATCCAGGTATGCCCATATACAGTACATGTATGTAACTAACAACAGTATATCCAGGTAAGCCCATATACAGTACATCGTAGCTTCTGTTGCCTGGCACTCTGAGATAGATAGATAGATAGGTACTTTATTGATCCCCCGGGGGGGAAATTTCATTATCAAGCAGCTACAACAAAAACACAGGGCAGGTGCAAAATGCCACAACGAAAGTACACAAAAGACAGATACACGGTACATGATACATAGAGCGGCAGTTTGTAATGTATAAGAAACTGGCAAACCCTAGATACACTGGCATTCACAGACCGACATTAGCAAAACACTTCCCCCCCAGAACTCCTAGGAATGATCGCTATATTAGTCTTGAAGGGTCAGATTCCTAAAAGAATGGAGGGGAAGCGGTTTTATTGTACAACCTTGGGGGTATTTTGTCTATCAGAATGATACAAAATAGGCAGTGTGTTTTCTTTAATTTCATCTTTATTTTTGTCAATGACCGGTGTTCAATTTTCACTAATTTTCACAAAATTGCACAATTCAGAAATCTTTGTTACATTACACTATGTCAGTATGTGTGGATCTTGAGTCAGCATGTTTAAATGGTTGTGGTGCTGTGTAAGTGTCCTCCCCGCTACACAGGGAGCGTGTGTGTGTGTGTGTGTGTATGCGCACTGTGCACTGTGCAATCCAGTCCAGTTATTGCAGGCAGCTCTGACACAGATGGTCCTCAGTGATTCCATATACCAGAGTCATTGTTTAGGCAAGCCGAGCTCCAGCAGATAATTGACAGCCATAGAGGTCCCATCCCCCAGTCCACCTTCCATCTCTCTCCCTATATTTTCTCTCTTTCTCTGTCTATCTCACTCACTTTTTATAGGGCACACAAACACATACAAAACCCCCCCCCCCCCCACCCTGCACTCCACGATCCCCCTCCTCTTGCTCTACGCTATGCTCTCTCTCTCTCTCTCTCTCTCTCTCTCTCTCTCTCTCTCTCTCTCTCTCTCTCTCTCTCTCTCTCACCCTAGCAGCAGAGCTCAGGCTGGCTGCTGATTGGTTGCTTGACTCTCTTTGTGTGCTATGTGTATCTCGCCGGTTGTGTTTGTGTGTGCGTGCGTGTTTTCATGCGAGTGTATGGTTGAAGAAGGTGTACGGGGGAGTTTTCACATCACAAATTCAGTTAGCGTTAAGACTGAGAGAGGGAGGAGGGGGTTAAAAGATAAAAGAGGTAGTGTGTAGCGCAGCAGTGAAAGCAATCACAGAGGCTGGCTTTAAAAAAAAAAAAAATCCTCTCCTGTGTGTTTGTGCACGGTAGACCTATTGGTGTAGGGGAACGAGAGAGGGAGGGAGGGAGAGAGAGAGGGAGGGACAGAGAGAATGTGTGTTTGTACTAGGGCTAATGTAAAACAGGATTTTAAACACAAGATGGCTTCCTGAATGGATTGGAGCAAAGACGAGAGAGATAGAGAGAGAGAGAGAGAGAGAGAGAGAGTGATAGTAAGGTTAGACGAGAGGAAGCTTGAGTCTTCTGATGGGGATACGGCCAACCGACGGAGAGAGAGAGCAGCACACCAAGGCAGATTGGCTCACTGGGTAAATATTCATTACCAGGCAGAATGCCGGACCTGGCCCTGGAGGGGGGTATATTTGGGATAGAGGAGAGGGGGGCGGAGAGACCAGGAGGGTTAGCTGGAGACAAAACACTGCCGGCACTCTAAACAGCTAGATGGTGGTAGGGTTAGGGGGACATATCAAATGTAAACTTCTGCTATTGTTTCATTACCTAAATGATTACTGCTGTTACTGTAACAAACAACTCCATTGTAGTTTCCAAACGTTCTTTTCCTGTGTTATTATTCTCTTATTGACAGTAATCTATACATGAATATAAACTCTATATGAATTATAATGCATGACCATTTACCTGAAATATTAAATTGAATTTGAGGTCATGGTGATATTCAAAGGCACATACAGTAGTTACAATTGTGAATAGAGGCAATCCTCTTTCATGATGCATTACATAATTATATCATTAAAACAGTATCCTTGCTCTCTCACTGTCTTTCACTCTTGCTCATAGCAGTGGGGAAGCGCCAGCTTGGCATTTGAAGACAAATAGAAGGGATATGTGTTAGGGTTGTTGGAGAATATGAGAATGGGATTATATAGGTTAAGATGAATGAATATAAATATTCTTTAGGCAGTCATGTGTGGATTGACACCTCTTTAAAAAGGCTCATCATACTATTTTATTGATTGTTATTCTCTCTCTCTCCCTCCCTCCTCTCTCTCCCTCTTATCTTTCTACCTGTTCTGAATGGCTGGAAAGGCGGGACATATTGAGGACAACAGTAAAGCCTGGTTTGTAAAGCACAATCTGGCAACCGAGGTAAGAGAAAGAGTCCACCTGGGACAGAGCTGGTGGGTGTAATATCTGGTGTATTTCTTTGTTGTCAGTGTGATTGGAGAGCTTCAGTCCTTGTGTTCCTGCAGGGAGGGAGGACTGACAGATAAACTGACTGCTCTCTCATCTGTCTGTGATGTCCCTTGTCTGTTTCGTTGTCTAGGTGTTGTTGGTTTAAAATAAAGAAGAGTAGTTGGAGGTTTCCATACATTAGGAAGGGAGATAGGCTATGTAGTGCTGCAGCTTTTTTACTGTGTGTGTGTGTGTGTGTGCGCACAAGCACATGTTCATGTTTCTGCATCGTATTAGGGAGCTTTACACTAGCCCCTGATCTACAAACAGACAGACATACAGTAAATAGACATCCACTGTCGTGACTGTCGCGCCCATGGCATCTGTCTGTTGGCGCACATGCCGGTGACCGTGTTTGGTTTGTGTTCAGAGTTGTCTTAGCTCTGTGTCATAGAGGAGAGGAGAGGTGTTTAAAGCCAGGCGTGTAAACAGACACATACTGTAGCGCAGTGTGTAGTTGGTTAGTTATCTTCCCCCTCTTGCTCGCTGCATGGATGCTAGTGCAGCGCTCAGGCTTTATCTGGCGGCTGCGTTGTGCGGTAGGTTGTTGTGATTAAGTGGCTGGCGGCAAGGCTGGGTCGGGTTTTAAAGCTTCCCGGGCTGGGTGACGATTGGCGGCAGAGTCAGGCATGTGCTGAGAGAGGCGGCCAGCGAGAGGATGAGGAGAGAAGGAGGAGAGGAGGAGGAACCATACGCTCAGGCTCAGGAGCCAGGGGGCGGGCCCTCCTCTCAGAGTTCTGAAGTCACCCGAGCCAGAAGTTATTGGGTCACACAGACACGCATGCGCATATGTTTGTCTGGCAGAGTGTATGTGTGTGCGTGTGTAGTAACCTGTTGCACGTGGCCTCTAAGCGCTGGCGGGCTGCTGTTCCCTGGTCTACCAAGTTGTAGCACGCTTGTGTGTTTATATACAGAGGGAATCTCTGTGCTACGGTTTCAAACAGAAGATTCTGTCAATGCTGTTGCTGAACTGACAGTCTGTTTATAGCAGGAGACTCGCATAGCTGATCAATTTCCAATATTCTGACACGTGTCTGTTTTTGGAGCATTCTCTCATTGGTTGTCAATGTTGAGTTTTGACGT
Source organism: Thymallus thymallus (assembly GCA_023634145.1). Taxonomy (NCBI): domain Eukaryota; kingdom Metazoa; phylum Chordata; class Actinopteri; order Salmoniformes; family Salmonidae; genus Thymallus; species Thymallus thymallus. The sequence continues at coordinate 12,561,966 of CM042402.1, read as the reverse complement.
GTTGATGATCACTTGAATAACTCAATATAGTCGCTTTATTGTGGGCAAAATGTTGGCTTTTCTTGTTGAGCTAACTGTCTTCACGGTTTCAGTTATACATGTTCAGACAGTCAGAGAAGTGGTTGTCATGTTAGTTTTGACCTCAGTGGACTTCCACAGGTTTGCTGATAGGCTACATACTTCTTATCATCTAAGGCTCTTGGCCACCATCTGTTGTTGTCATGATTGAAGTAATAACCAATTGGTTTCCTTACGCTGTAAGCAGTCTATGTACAAGGTATGACAGCAATCCATGCCTGGGTTTAGTTTATTTGGCAGTGGCTGTTAGCATTTCCAAATGCTAACATTTTAACATTTGTGGCACGATTCCCATTCAAGTCATGGGTCCATTATTAGCATTTTTCACGCATCATGTTCAAATCATTTATAAGTAACTTTGGTGAGCTTCACAATCAATATTAGATACTTTTGGATGATTTGGACATGATGGTGAAAAATGCTAATATCGATCCCATGACTTGAATGAGATTTGTGACACAAATGCTAAAACGTAATTCTGGAAAATAGTCAAGGCTGGCTCACATCATCCATACAAACATCCCCTTGTCGAAGAATCACTTCAGCATACTCTATAAAAATTGAGTTTTTACTCTTTAATTCTACATTGTATATACATACAATATACAAATATACACATAGAATGTATACATTTTAAGTTCTAGAAGGGTTATACTGGTCTTTGTAGTAGGGTTTTAACCCTTTGTAGTAGCTGTTCAGGAAATGCTAGAGCAATGTGAGTTACCACAGATTGCGCTGGCGTGATTTCTCTTCTCTTCAAACACAGTACTTCCTTTTCATTCATCAAATGTGCACCTGCACCATGCGCGAATGCACGTCGACTGTTAACCAGAAAAGTAGATGGAGCAAAGACATGAATTAGTCATTGTGTTTCTGACTATAGATGGAAAGTACAGTGCTAGCAGGTTAGGTTTAACCATGTTGTGTTCCAAATGGCACCCTATGTGCCATGGTCAAAATTAGTGCACTATTATAGGGAATATGGTGCCATGTTGTGGAATCCCCTCCCTCGATTAGAAAGGGTTAGCCGTGACCTAGTTCCTGTGGCAACAGTGAGTGTCAGATGACATCATCGCTGTCATTTTTGCTCAGGCCCTCCCTCTAGGATGGTCATGTGATGAGATTGGTCGCATGTGTGTGTGCGGGGGAGTGGTGTGTAGGTATAGTATTTACAGGAAGCGTGTGGTGTTTCAGGATAGCTATTCCATTCAGCTTGTTTTCTTGGACCAATCACAGTCAACAGATGCCTGTTGCCAAATAGGCCATTGACTGTTTGTTTGATTGAGGAGGTGGAGTTTTGAAAACAGTGTCCACATGTAGAGGAACTGAACTCAAATCGAGCCGATTGTTGAAAGTGTCAGAGCTTTCAATGAAGAGTCACAATGCACTTGTGTTCTGTAGAAGACATCTCACAAGTACTTAGGAACGTATCTGTAGAGCACGAAGAACAATTGTTCCTTTTGGTTACATTTCCATTGATTATGTCAGATATTCTTTAATTATAAAACCTGTATGAATACCACTTGAAATCAAGTGTCTGTCACCTCATAATACTCACCAAACTAGATGTGCATGAAACATATTGAGCCTCTTTGGGACCTAAATGACATTTTGATTCATGTTCTGTATTCACCAACTCATTCTCCTCCCCTGATGTAGACTATAGGGACCACTCAAATGTCAAGAAGGGATTGACTGTCATTAGCAGCCCTGTTGTCATGTTTCTAATTAATGCTCTATAATGGACGCTCCTCCCAGTGGTGTCACTTTCCCCTCATTGGTCCTGTCTGTGGGGCTGACTGAGGACCCATGGCTTGGCCTAAGTCCTGGCATGGATAGTTTACGGTGCCCTCTATGGTGTAGCTTGGTTGTAGTGTTGTGGCTCTCGCCCGTGCCGGCCGGTGTCTGGTTTCTCCTGGAGGACAGAATGGCTGAGGGCCAGTGCTGCCTGCCACAGTTAATGAAAAATGAATGTTGAAGAAGGAGGAGGAGGAAGAGGAGAAGCCTGTAGTGTCATGTATTTAACTCTGACCTCTATGCTAGCTACTCTCCCTATGAGACTGGAAACCAACCGTGTGTGTACTGTAAAGAATCCAGCCAATCCACAACCCTTCTCCTGGCAAACCATGACTACAGGTGTCACGATTTAGAACTTATCCCTGTAGCTTTGTTTTGAGTTTTCATGATAAAATATTGGAAGCATGTCAGGAGTGTTGCTTGGAGTCATGTATGGTGTGTTGCAGCTCCAAAGTGACATGTCTATTGTTCATGATTCTATGGAAACTATTTAAACACATGGATACAATCTGCTAGGCTACAAGCTTGGTATAGACGTGGCTTGAAAACGTTAGATATTTTACATCAAACGTCATGGTTATTGGATATGTATGATATGTAGTGGTTGATGTAAAGCATGACACAGAGCACAGGGATGGATGGTGTGTTCTCTGCAGTGCTACAGGCAAGGCGAGCGTTGGCCCTTTAAAACGGGCTACGCCTGACTTGAACATATGGGGAGCTAATCTTAGCCTGACTCCTGGGAGAGACAAGGCTGGCAACAGGCCACTGTGCAGGGTCTGGGGAAGGTTCTCACTGTATTATTTCCCTTTAACTCTCTCTGTCTCTCTCTCCCTCTCTCTCTCACTCTCTAGCTCTACTCCCTCTGTAGCCCTTCTCTCGCTCTCTCTCTCTCTCTCTCTCTCTCTCCCTCTAGCTCTATTCCCCTCTCTCTCCTCTTTCTCTCTCCCCCTCTCCTGCTCTCTCTCTATTTCTCTCTCTGTAGCTCTCCCCCTTGGTGTTATGTTGTTGCACCATAGTTGTATTATTTTCTAATATGTTCCCTCACTGTACTGCTGTAGCCTACTGTTTGATTCGTACCCAAAGAAATCCAGCTGAAAGTATTGCAACTGAACGTATTCCAGCTGAAAGTATTCCAACTGAAAGTTAGTGTTATTGTGGGATTCAAACAGTATGACTTCATCTAACTACAGTGACATCATCTGCTATCCATTCCACGGTTTGCCAAATACAGTATTTGAACTGTTTCTAAGGGTATTATTTCCTTCTTTTGTTCACTACTTTAAACCCTTTCACCCTTTCTTTCCCTCATCTCTCTGCCCTCTTACCTCCACGCGTTCCTTGCCTCCTCATATTTCCCTCTATTTTTCATTCATTCCCACAAAGACCACTCTTTTAAAAACACTTTTCCTTCTTCACTTTCCTCCCCCTCTCTTGGTGCTGGAGTGTTTTCGGTGGCTCCACCCTGGCCGGTCCCTCCCCTCTGCTTCCTCATCCCTCCTCTCCTCCTCTCTCCCTTTTTCTTTGTGAGGAGAGGTGGAGTGAAGTGGGGCAGGCAGGCAGACCGCTTCCTCCCAGCTGGGCTATGTGTGTGCATGCTGACTTGCACATGCCTCGTGTCAGGAAGGGCAGAGTCAGGTACACCGCCACCCTACACCTCTGTGTCCCTCTCTGTGTCCCTCTCTGTGTCCCTTCCTGACCCTCTCTATGTCCATCCCTCTCTCTGTCCCTTCCTGGCCCTCTCTGTGCACAGAACAGAGGAGGAGCCCACAGGTCAGGGACAACACATAGGAGAGGACAGGGTAAAATCAGAGGAGAGGACAGGGTAAAATCAGAGGAGAGGACAGAAGAGGAATAGTAAAATCACTGGCAGAGAGAGAGAGAAATTGAAACAAAGGAAGGAAAAACAGAGAACGAGTGAGCAGAGGGGTGAGGTGGATGATGATAGATTCTCAGATATTTTTGTTATTCTGTTTTCTATGCTACACTTTCGGTCCCATTCAGCATTCATCCTCACCAATGCACCCACTGACCCTCTGTCATTGTATGTTTGTGAGTGAGAGCACAGTCCAATGGGTTACACAAGCCAGCCAGCCAGCCTGTACTCTGCATTATTCACTCTTCTGTGTACAGATGGAGGAACAATCCTCTAAATGTGCCTTTGCGTGTGTTCCTGTTTGTTTGACCGTTGGTGTCTTTGCCTGTGTGTGTTTCTCTGCCTGTGTGCTTATGCGTGTCTCTCTCTCTGTGTGTGTGTGTCATAGGGAGCATGTGTGTCAGAACAGATGACCTTGATGGCATGAGGCTGGAGGGGAGGAGGGTGTGTAATGTGGTAATGTAGGTCGGGGGATGGGGAGATGGAGGGATGGGGTCAGGGACTGACAGGAAGACATTAGGGTGGGGGTCGGGCCCTGTTCTGTCAGGAACGCAGAGCAATGATCTGATTTGGGTGTCTGGACTGTGTCATCTATTGATGGCCTTGGCTGTGTTACTCCTTAGAAGATATGTACTGTATACTGCAAAGACCTCTGCTGTTAGAGAAGATGGGTCCTAAATGTAAGACAAGGAGGTTGTTCTGACACAAGCCTCCCTACACATGAGGGGTTGAGTATGATCGGGTGTGTGTTTTTGTTTTGTTTTGTTTTCAGTGTGGGTGAATGGTTGGATGAGAAGATGAGTCAGACTCGTAGTCATGCTGTACTTCTCTATACTGTCGTCACTCCTACAAGGCCAATACTCTGCTTTGTGTGTGTGTGTGGAGGTGTTGAGATGCATGGAGGAGTTGAGATGTTGAATTACACCCCCTGATGATTCTCTGACTAAGATTATTTCATTTCCGAGATACCACATACCACGAACCTCATATTCAAATAGAGTACTCCTACCGTAAGTGTTGATTTGTCCTTCTGTTTTTTGAATCATCACATTCTCCTTCTTTCCCCCATTAAACCATCAACTGTGTTGTTATTATTCACTTGTACGTCAGTTTATCATTTGTTGCTATGGAACTACCCCGTATTGTTTTGAGAGCAGAGCACTCACCTTTCTATTTTCTGTTAAGTCCTCGAACGTCATCTATGTGCTAGTTGTGTGCTTTGTGGTTAGAGAGTAAACAACGTTGATATGTCTGTTAAGGCTTTGGGAGTACACAGAGTGCCTTCAGAAAGTATTCATACCCCTTGACTTATTCCACATTTTGTTGTGTTACAGCCTGAATTCAAAATGGATTACATTTATATTTCTTCTCACCCATCTAATACTATGCATGCCAGTCTCTCTTGGCTAAGAGATAAGGAAAGACTGACTGCGTCACCTCTTGTTTTTATAAGAAACTCCAAATTGATTGTATAGTCAACTTACACACAGCACTGACACACATACTTACCCCACCAGACATGCCACCAGGGTTCTTTTCACAGTCCCCAGGTCCAGAACAAATTCAAGGAAACGTAGTGTTACGCAGAGCCATGAGTGCATTGAACTCCCTTCCAGCTTATATAGCGCAAGTGAACAGCAAACCTAGTTTAAAAAATAAAAAACACACCACACCATACGCACATTGCCCCTCCCCCATGTGACCTACTTGTTCGGTGTATGTACTGACATGTATGTGTAACTGATAGATGCACACACACTACATGTTAATGTTTTTAAATGTATGTTAATCGTAAAGTCTTTTGTCTGTAATGTCTTTTTCGTTATGTGTCGGACCCCAGTAAGACTAGCTGTCACGATTGGCCTAGGCTAATGCGGATCCTAATTAATCAAAAATCATTGACACACAATAACCCATAATGACAAAGTGAAAACCTGTTTTTAGACATTTTAGCAAATTTAATGAAATACAGAAATATCTCATTTACATAAGTATTCACACCAATAATCAATAATTTGTACAGGAACATTTTGCAGCGATTACAGCTGTGAGTCTTTCTGGGTAAGTCTCTAAACGCTCTCCACACCTAGATTTTTTTTTATAAACAAAATTCCACTGTAACACAACAAAAAGTGGAAAAAGTCAAGAGGTGTGAATACTTTCTGAAGGCACTGTACACTGTTGTGATTGTCTGTGGCGGATTGAGTTAACATGATAGTCAGAGGTTTGTCTGAAGGAGTTCAAAGTGCCCATGACAGTTGTGTCTGCAGGTGGTTGAGACATAGGGAAAGTTTTGTTTGTTGAAGAGATCACAGAACAATAGTTTCTGTCTTTTTGGAGTAAAATGGACTCCTTTTGTTTTGATACAGTAAGTCTGATTGTATATGGTTCAAATATATGGCTAATGTTTAGATATAAAATAATATTTAAATTGTATTATTTACATTTACCTTTAAAAAGAGTGGATGTTAGTTTATCCCCTCCTACACATAAAGGTCTGGTTTACTGGACACCTGTAGCGGTATGTGGGTAAAAGCACCGGGGAAGCTGGAGCGGAGGACTGTGCAACTTTTTGGGAAACCTGGCTTCCCTTGTCTCCCATGAATACACACCACTGCCGGACACAGAATAAGCCTAGTCTTGGACTAGAAACAAAGTCAAAGAATATTCTTTAATCCATTGACACAATACAGTCCGGACATGGCCGTCAACTTTGATGTGACTCTGACTGGGAGGTGGTGGTCTTGACACACTGGATAAGTGGGTCGGTTGTCTGAGGTATGATGGCTGATGGTTTGCTCTTCCCAGGCGGTCTATCACAAAACAGTAGCACTAACCTATAACTACCTCAGTGTTAGCCTTTTTCTAGGTAAGATTTTATTTGTATGAAAGTCGACTATTTTTGATGAATGTTTTTGGAAAGAACTGTAATAAAAACAACAGTATAGTTCTGACAAGAGTATTGGAGTGTAGTATACTAGTAGTAGATACATAGAGTTGATGTCGGATGTTTGCATACATCTTAGCCAAATACATTTAAACTCAGTTTTCACAATTCCTGACATTTAATCCTAGTAAAAATTCCCTTTTTTCGGTCAGTTAGGATCACCACTTTATTTTAAGAATGTGAAATGTCAGAATAATAGTAGAGAGAATGATTTATTTCAGCTTGTATTTCTTTCATCACATTCCCAGTGGGTCAGAAGTTTACATACTGTACACTATTGTACACCCATTATGTATTTGGTAGCATTGTCTTTAAATTGTTTAACTTGGGCCAAACGTTTCGGGTAGCCTTCCACAAGCTTCCCACAATAAGTTGGGTGAATTTTGGCCCATTCCTCCTGACAGAACTGGTGTAACTGAGTCAGGTTTCTAGGCCTCCTTGCTTGCTCACGCTTTTTCAGTTCTGCCCACAACATTTCTATAAGATTGAGGTCAGGGCTTTGTGATGGCCATTCCAATACCTTGATTTTGTTGTCCTTAAGCCATTTTGCCATACCTTTGGAAGTATGCTTGGGGTCATTGTCCATTTGGAAGACCCATTTGCGACCAAGCTTTAACTTCCTGACTGATGTTTTGAGATGTTGCTTCAATATATCCACATACTTTACCTTCCTCATGATACCATCTATTTTGTGAAGTGCACCAGTCCCTCCTGCAGCAAAGCACCCCCACAACATGATGCTGCCACCCCTGTGCTTCACGGTTGGAATGGTGTTCTTCGGCTTGCAAGCCTCCCCCTTTTTCCTCCAAGCATAACAATGGTCGTTATGGCCAAACAGTTCTATTTTTGTTTCATCAGTCCAGAGGACATTTCTACAAAAAGTACAATCTTTGTCCCCATGTGCAGTTGCAAACCGTAGTCCTGCTTTTTTATGGCGGTTTTGGAGCAGTGGCTTTTTTCTTGCTGAGCGGCCTTTCAGGTTATGTCGATATAGGACTTGTTTTACTGTGGAAATAGATACTGTTGTACCTGTTTCCTCCAGCATCTTCACAAGGTCCTTTGCTGTTGTTCTGGGATTGATTTGCACTTTTCGCACGAAAGTACGTTCATCTCTAGGAGACAGAACGCGTCTCCTTCCTGAGCGGTATGATGGCTGCGTGGTCCCATGGTGTTTATACTTGCTTACTATTGTTTGTACAGATGAACATGGTACCTTCAGCCATTTGGAAATTGCTCCCAAGGATGAACCAGACTTGTGGACGTTTTACAATTTATTTTATTTTCTTTTGATTTTCCCATGATGTCATGCAAAGAGGCACTGAGTTTGAAGGTAGGCCTTGAAATACATCCACAGGTACACCTCCAATTGACTCAGAAACTTCTAAAGCCGTGACATAATTTTCTGGCAACTTCCAAGCTGTTTAAAGGTACAGTCAACTTAGTATATGTAAACTTCTGACTCACTGGAATTGTGATATAGTGAATTATGAGTGATATAGTGAATTATAACTGTAAACAATTGTTGGAAGAATGACTTGTGTCTTGCACAAAGTAGATGTCCTAACCGACTTGCCAAAACTATAGTTTGTTAACTTGAAATCTGTGGAGTGGTTGAAAAATGAGTTTTATTGACTTCAACCTAAGTGTATGTAAACTTCCGACTTCAACTGTATATATAGTGGCCAACTAGTTGCTTAAAAGCATCAGGATTATTTCACTGAACTCCAAATTATTCCTATAGTTTTTGAACTGTCTTTATGACAAAGCGAGAACAGCCTTTTAGAAATAGGTTTTGGCTAATCAAATTCATATTGTGAATTCATATTCATGTTGTATTCAGGTGTCAAATAATGTAGCATTTATGGTTCTAAAAACTGGCGAGTGTTACGCGGTGGTACACAGTTTGTTTATTTTTTGTTTTACATACACTCTATTGTTGGCTTTGAGCAGATGAGTGTGTTATTCTAGAGAATGGAGAGGGTTAAGTTCGCTCTAAGCACAAGAAATGCTGTGTCACTGTACTGGGGGAGAGAGCGAGCTCTAGCCAGGAGGGTGAATGAATGAGTGTGTGTGTGTGTGTGTGTGTGTGTGTGTGTGTGTGTGTGTGTGTGTGTGTGTGTGTGTGTGTGTGTGTGTGTGTGTGTGTGTGTGTGTGTGTGTGTGTGTGTGTGTGTGTGTGTGTGTGTGTGTGTGTGTGTGTGTGATGGGGGAAGGGGAGGTCTACACACTGTGTCATATGAGACAACCACCCAGCCTGTGCGAGGCGGGTGGGCAGGGTGGGAGCGAGGTTGTGAGATTCTGATGATGTAACAGCTATGTCATACCTACATGCTTTCACTAGCTCTCATTCCCACCCGCCCTCTCTCTCTCTCATTGGTGCTTCCTGGACATGTGACATAACAAACGTCCCTTTACTACTAGGCACTGGCTTGGGTTGTGCCGTGTTTGTCTTTGGGTTGTGTGTGTGTGTATATATGTGTGCCAGGCAGCACTGGTGGAGGTCTGTGTGAGCAACAGGGCCACAGAGTGAAAGCCTCAGAAAGGGTTGGAGTGACACTGACTGGCGGAACCTGGAGCAAAGGAAAGCAAAGGAAGGGACAGAAACCGAACTAGAGAGAGAGAAAGCGGGAGCGAATAAAGAGAGCGAAAGAGAGAGATCGAGGGAGAGGTTACTCAAGTTAATCCAGCCAATGCGCAGCGCAGAGCGCACATGCTCAGTGACTGACAATAAGAGGACGATACAGCGCAGGAGCCGACAAGGATCTTATCTGCATGGAGGAGAGAAGAGATGTCGGCCATGTTTTTTTCCACTCTTCTTCCATAAATCTGATTCCAAACTTCCAGCAGGGCTGCTGAAGGAGAGAGTGAGGACAGAGAGAAGAGCAGGAGCAGAGAAGGGCGGTCAGAGGTGTAGCATAAACAAGTGGACAAGCCAGCGATGATGGTGCTAAAGCTGAGCAATGGTGAGGGGATAACGTTGGAAGAACATTGGAAGGACCGAGTGAGACTGAAAGACCAACCGGCCGACTGGGAGTAGAGGGAAAGCAGCCACGCCATGGAGAAGGAGAGACGCCGGAACCGTTTCTGTTCTCTTAGGCATCGGTGCAAATGACGTTGCTGTTTGTCGATGTCTCTAGTAGCACCATGTCTCTGCGGGTGGTGTCTGTCAAGCGACAAGCCGCTCAATCGCTGCTCCTTCTCTATCTCTGTTCCCTTTTCCTTCTCTTAGCCATGGTTTCCTCTCTCGCTAGAGCCGAAGTCACATGAATAAGACAACTTACTAGGTTGTTATGTGTGTGTGTGAGTGTTGCATTTCCGTAGCTCAACGTCTCTCCTTAATCTCCCTCTATGTTCCTCTTCTCTCTACTGTCTCTGTTATCCCTGTGGTCAGTATGTTACAAACGGCCGTTGACCGTTGCTTGTCCAGTTCCCCAGCCTCTAGTCTTCTAGTCGTTATCCCTCTCTCGCAAAAACATTAAATCCTTCTTCGTTCTATTCCTCTTTCGCATGTATGAATCAGGAAATTATAGGTATTAGAAACAGTTAAGTGTAAAACGTATTGGCACCTTTTGAAGTAATCTCAAGCCATTGCTATCCTCTGGTATTTAGTCTTAGATTGTCCCCCCCCCACCGGTATTACCTCGCAATGAGCGACACATCAGCGGGCGGTGACAGATCTGTAGAGAAATAAACAAATAGTTATTATTAACATAGTTGTGGTAAAAGACAGAGAAACAAACAGTGAGATCGTCATCAGCTTTGTGGCAGCCAATGGACTCTGACAGAAACAGACCTAAAGATGGAAGTACAGCTTGTCTCGCAGGAGTCTGAATTCAATTCAACCCACCTACATAGATTTTTATGTCTTTTTTTTTTAGTTTTATCCATTTTCCTGTTGATGTCCAGCGAGGGCTGCTGAGATTGGTGTTCGTCTGCGTCTAGCGGCTTCCATCACCTCCGCGCTCAAAGACCGCTCCGCTCTCAGATATCCAAATGATTAGACGTTACTAGATAGACTAAAATATATAACATTGTGTTTTACGAAACACACTATTATGTATTCAAAGTGTTTGTTTTTAATAAGAGTTTGTGTGGGAGAGAGAGAGAGAGAGAGAGAGAGCTTTGCCTGGTAACAGCTCTGCTGCAATGTGTTGCTGTTTCTAGGGCTGCCACTAGCGTCCATCCCCCAGCTCTCTCTCTCTCTCTCTCTCTCTCTCTCTCTCGCTGCTCGCTGCACACTCCTCCATTCCCTCTTACGTGCCCACTGTGGCTCAGAAAATGGCCTCTCGCTCTGCACACACAGAAGAGAGAGGGGGAGGAGATGGAGAAAGAGACTGACTGAGCGAGAGGGAGAGGAGCAGAGCTAGAGAGAGAGAGAGAGAGGGGAAGGTGGGGGCTGCAAGGAGAACCAGACTGTGAGCGTAAGAGAAAGAAAAGGGATATTGAAAAGGGAAGGGAGGAGCGGAGAGAGATAATGAGAGAGGAAAAGGGAGAGAACCAAAAGCGACAGCCGTAAGAAGAGACAGAGAGCGAGCGTGTGTTGGTTGGGGGAGGTGTGTGTGTGCGTGCGTGTCGGCGCTTGTGTGACCGTGTGCCGCACTGACTAGTAAAAAAAAGCCTCCACCAGATTGCTAGTGGCTCCTGTCCTAGCACTACTGTTCCATGGTCCTCTTTACCTCTTCTGTGTTTCTCCACTACCACTGTCAGGACGTCTAGACCCATGTGAGTACTGTAGCTGTGTGGGGCTCTCCGCTCTTTGCTGATTTTTTTTGTCATGGTTCCTCCTTCACGTTTTCTCGGCAAGAGACAAGGCAGGAAAGGAAAGGCAGGGAAGGGAGGGGGTTTGGGGATGGGAGAATGAGGGAGGGAGCGGGTTTGGGGGTAGCAGAAGGAGGGAGGTAGTGGGTTTGGGGGTGGGAGAAGGATGGAGGGAGGGAGGGGGTGTTGTGTGTCTAGATGTGTGGATTTATGTTCAGCTGTCTACTCCCAGGCTTTATGCCCACCTCCCCACTACCCTCTTGTCTCATCTCCCCCCACCCTCTTGTCTCCCCTCCCCCCTTTTTGCTTTGTGCTGTCAACCTTGAGGGCATCTGTTTTGGTCTGGTGGAGGTGGGGGACGGACGTGTAGTGGTACAGTTGCATGATAAAGGCTTGCTTGTTTAGCCTTGCTGTCTGTGTGTTGTTTGAATGGACTAGTCTCAGTGACTATGGTGTCATAACAGGTTAGGCAGTCTCGTCTGGTTGGGCGTGTTGATGTTTTGGAATGGAAGCACTGTGTGTGTGTTGTGAGTGTCCTGGCAGGAGAGAGTAGGCTCTGGCACGCTGTAAATAGTTTTCGGAGCACGTGGTCTGCACTGTCAGAAGCACCGTGGTAGGTGTCCGCAGGTGTGAGCATGCCACAGTGTGTATAGTACAGTGTGTATAGCACGGCGTGTATGAAGAGAGAGAAGGTATTCGTGACAGTCATTTGGCTAAATATACACTATATATTTAAAAGTATGTGGACAAAATTTGTGGATTTGGCTATTTCAGCCACATCCGTTACTGCCAGGTGTATAAAATCTGTCAATCTCCAAAGACAAACATTGGCAGTATAATAGCCTTACTGAAGAGCACACTTTCAACGTGGCACTGTCATAGGATGCCACCTTTCCAACAAGTCAGTTTGTCAAATGTCTTCCCTACTAGACCTGCCCCGGTCAACTGTAAGTGCTGTTATTGTGATGTGGAAATGTCTAGGAGCAACAACGGCTCAGCCGCGAAGTGGTAGGCCACACAAGCTAACATTACGGGACTGCTGTGTGCTGAAGCGCATAGCGCGTAAAAATCGCCTGTCCTTGGTTGCAACACTCACTACCGAGTTCCAAATTGCCTCTGGAAGCAATGTCAGCACAACAACTGTTCACCAAGAGCTTCATGAAATAGGTTTCCATGGCCGAACAGCCGCGCACAAGCCTAAGAACACCATGTAAAGCTCACCGCCATTGGACTCTGGAGCAGTGTAAATGCGTTTTCTGAAGTAATGAATCATGCTTCACCATCTGGCAGTCCAAAGGACAAATTTGTGTTTGGCGGATGCCAGGAGAATGCTACCTGCCCGAATACATAGTGCCAACTGTAAAAGTTGGTGGAGGAGGAATAATGGTCTGGGGCTGTTTTTCATGGTTCAGGCTAGGCGCCTTAGTTCCAGTGAAGGGAAATATTAACGCTACAGCATACAATGACATTCTAGATGATTCTGTACTTCCAACTTTGTGCCAACAGTTTGCGGAAGGCCCTTTCTTGTTTCAGCATGACAATGCCCCCGTACACAAAGCGAGGTCCATAGAGAAATGCTTTGTCGAGATCGGTGTGGAAGAACTTGACTGGCCTGCACTTCAACCCCATCGAACACCTTTGGGATGAATTGGAAGACCAACTGCGAGCCAGGCCTAATCGCCCAACATCAGTGCCGACCTCACTAATGCTCTTGTGGCTGAATATAAGCAAAATGTGTTAAAAATATATATTAATGCCCATGGTTTTGGAGATGAGATGTTCGACGAGCAAGTGTCCACATACTTTTGGTCACGTATTGTATCTCGGAAGTCCCAGTTGCCCGGTTATGACAACTGTCATTATGGTTGTGTTATTGTTTGCACATTAGATCCCTGTATTATTAAGGTTTGGGGGTTTGAGCCGGGCGTGCGAAGCAACGATACAATTGTTATTGTATGGTTTATGTGACAAAAAGAGTGTCAGTCTATCAACTGTGTGAGGAAAAAAGAGGAATAGAGAGCAGCATCAGCAATGTGACTGACTGCGGGTTGTTGGGTTGTGCATTTTAGTGACCACGCTGTTTCAACAGACTGCAGTTATCCAAACTGTTTGCTACTCACAACTCCGCCTCAGTTCAGTCCGATGATCAGTCTGATGATCAGTCTGATGATCAGTCTGATGATCAGTCTGTGATAGGGCAACGTGGGGCCTCTCATGTATCGCCAGCCGGCTGTCCACTCCCCCACCTCTCTGGGGACACCCACCAGACACCCGGCACAGAAGGTGAATTCAAAGGGCCTGAGCAAGCGGCCCGTCCAATAATTAGACACTTCAAAAGGTACTTCAGCTGTCAACCGACTACCTGTATGTGAGTGTACAGTAAACTGTGAGTGTGTGTGTGTGTGTGTGTGTGTGTGGTTGTGTGTGTGTGTGTGTGTGTGTGTGTGTGCATGCGGGTGTAGTATGTGTGTGTGTGTGTGTGTGTGTGTGTGTGTGTGTACAGGAAACTGTATATGTGTGACTGTGGGTAATCCTCATAGAGCCCTGTCTGTCTGAGCTCACAAGGCTTCAGGCTTTATCAATGTCTGTCTGTTTGGAGAATAGGGCAGGGCTTGCCTTTCACCTGCTATAGCCTCAATGTCACTGCCCTCCCTGCTCTGGCAGGTCCATTAGATAGTGCCATGTTGAAGACTTCCTTATTTAGTTTAGGCTATTGTAGATGTAGAATAGGACTTAAAGATGTTCAGAGGCAAAGTCAAAATGTTAAATGTATTATTTGGTTATTCAGTGTGTCATAAATTTGTGTCTCTGTGTAGAAGTGGTTGAACATATATTTTTAAGTAATTACAGTGCATTCAGAAAGTATTCAGACCCCTTGACTTTTTCCACATAATGACAAAGTGAAAACTGTTTTGTTTTTTACATTTTTGCAAATGTATTAAAAAGAAAATACAGAAATATCTTATTTACAAGTATTCAGACCCTTTGCAATGAGATTAGAAATTGAGCTCAGGTGCATCCTTTTTCCATTGATCATCCTTGAGATGTTTCTACAACTTGATTGGAGTCCACCTGTGGTAAATTACATTGATTGGACATGATTTGGAAATGCACACACCTGTCTATATAAGGTTCCACAGTTGACGGTGCATGCCAGAGCAAAAACCAAGCCATGATGTCGAAGGAATTGTCCGTAGAGCTTCCAAGACAGGATTGTGTCGAGGCACAGATCTGGGGAAGGGTATCAAAAAATGTCTGCAGCATTGAAGGTTGCCAAGAACACAGTGGCCTCCATCATTCTTAAATGGAAGAATTTTGGAACCACCAAGACTCTTCTTAGAGCTGGCCGCCTGGCCAAACTGAGCAATCGGGGGAGAAGGGCCTTGGTCATGGAGGTGACCAAGAATCTGATGGTCACTCTGACAGAGCTCCAGAGTTCCTCTGCGGAGATGGGAGAACCTTCCCGAAGGACAACCATCTCTGCAGCACTCCATCAACCAGGCCTTTATGGTCGAGTGGCCAGACGGAAGCCACTCCTCAGTAAAAGGCCAATGACATCCTGCTTGTAGTTTGCCAAAAAGCACCTAAAGGACTTACACCATGAGAAACAAGATTTTCTGGTCTGATGAAACCAAGATTGCCAAGCATCACCTCTGGAGGAAACCTGGCACCTTCCCTACGGTGAAGCATGGGGGTGGCAGCATCATGCTGTGCAGATGTTTTTCAGCAGCAGGGACTGGGAGACTAGTCAGGATCGAGGGAAAGATGAATGGAGCAAAGTACACAAGAAGACTCAGGTTGTAATCGCTGCCAAAGGTTCTTCAACAAAGTACTGAGTAAAGGGTCTAAATATTTATGTAAATGTGATATTTTTGTTTTTCATTTTTAATACATTTGCAAACATTAAAAAAAAAGTGTTTTCGCTTTGTCATTATGGGGTATTGTGTGTAGATTGACTAGGTTTAATCCTACATTTTAGAGTAAGGCTGTTTCGTAACAAAATGTGGAAAAAGTCAACGGGTCTGAACATTTCTCGAATGCACTGTACATGTATTCTGTGTTTGTCCTTAGATTATCTTTGTTTGCGATGCCTCTTCAAACACAGTAAGTTATAATAGATCTTCTTCAGACCTGTGTTCTCCAAGTATTCTACACAACAGTGGCAGAAAGGTTGCATTACCCTGCTCAGACGTTGCATGCATCAATCAATGGTTGCGTGCCATTTCATCGACTGACAGATTGCTATAACATATGATGTGGTTAGCTGATACGTAAAATACCTATCCAGGCGTTGTAAGATCTGGCAGGCGTCAACAACATATTGTTCCAACCAGGAAGTGACATAAAACTACATAGAATAGATCACCTTCCCTGTTTGTATGTCAGATGCTTTATTATGTAAACAGTTTGTAGACACACATAAAAGATGGACACAGTTTTATTCAAAGTAAACAACAAATGTTAATATTGGGACCAATTTAGACAAATCAAAACAGACACAGCACTTCCAATAACTTTATGGATGTCCATTTAAGCCTTCTCAACGCAATACTGTTCATCTGACTGAGGAAGTAGATAAAGGGCCTCATTGCCAACATCCCAAAGTATCCCTTTAACTGTGCTAATGCAGTTTTGAAACATTGCAGATACATGGTTCAAGCACAGACCTGTTGCGTTGAGAAGGCTGTTTGGTATACTCAGTGTATATTTCTGCAAACATTAGGAATACCCCCCCCCCAACCCCCTTGCCCTTAGAACAGCCTCAATTTGTTGGGGCCTGGACTCTACAAGGTGTCGAAAGTGTTCCACAGGGATGCTGGCCCATGTTGACTACAATGCTTCCCACAGTTGTGTCAAGTTTGCTGGATGTCCTTTGGGTGGTGGACCATTCTTGATACACACAGGAAACTGTTGAGTGTGAAAAACCCAGCAGCGTTGTAGTTCTTGAACAAACCGTCGGCCTGGCACCTACTTCCATACCCCATTCAAAGGCACTAACATATTTTGTCTTGCACATACACAATCCATGTCTCAATTGTCTCAAGGCTTAAAAAAACAGTCTCCTCCCCTTCATCTACAGTGATTGAAGTGGATTTAACAAGTGACATCAAAAGGGATCATAGCTTTCAGCTGGATTCACCTGGTCAGTCTATGTCATGGAAAGAGCAGGTGTTCTTAATGTTTTGTACACTCAGTGTAGTGCTTTGACAACAACACTGCTTTGGTTGCACTGTCAAAATGTAACGTTTAGTTTTTCCCTCCAAAATCATCAGCCAGATCCTCTCCATAGTGTTGCAGCCTTCCTTCTGCAAGCCTAGTAAACAGTGATTTATTCACAGCTAATGTATTGGATGAGCAGTTTCAACCATCAGATGAGATCATCACCACTATGCTCTATCTCTAATGGACTCTAATTGAAGGCTGTAGCTACTATCATCTTATTAAGCACACTTGTGAAAATGGCATCAAGAATGTAACCATAAACTAACAATAACTACTCTTTGCTACATCTTTGCTCTCTAGATCCATCACACATTTGTATTGCATTTGTTGAGCCATCATGCATTGATTGAGTGTGTCTAGTCTTACCTCATGGTGATATGACAAACAGGTGTTGAATGCAGCAGTGTTGTAGGTTTACTACCAGTAACTATAGAAGTGAATGGAAGAGATGCACTATGCAATGGATGCTGTAGCTCACAGCATTCTCCTTCGTCTTTCACTTAGATATGTTGAGATAATGGCCCTGAATTGTGTCATTGATTACTTTTTCAATGATCCTTTGTGTTTGGGGGGGATGGTAAACCTTTACATGGGCTGACTACTGTAGTAGTGTGTGCATTACTGTGCAATGATTTCACATGGTATGTGACTAAGTGAGAGGGGGGGGAGAGAGGGAGAGAAAGAGTGATTTGTCCATTCTCTGTCAATGCTTTGTTAGAGTATAATGTTATATTAAGATGATCACCTGAAGAAAATAGTTGTAAACATGTTTATTCCGTCTTGATGCACAGTTCCTATGTAGTTTTTCTGGTTCCTTGTCCCTAAGCTCTCTAAATGTGTCATCTCACTCTCTCACTCAGACTGTTTCGGACGTTCGTTCAGTGGATGGCCCCAGAAGAGGAGGCCAGATGGAAACTGGGTCACATGACCGCCTCGAGGAAGGCGGTTCACTGAGCCTGGAACCGACCAATGGGGTGAGGCGGCATCCCAGGGACACCCATGAGGAGGGTGGAGCTGGCCTGGAGCCCCAAAGGGAGCCCCAGCGCTCCAGGAGTGTTTCCCCAGGACAGGGCTGGGTACCTGGGCACAGCAAAGCCACCCAAAACCATCAGCAGCAGCCCTGCAATGGGTGGAACAGTAGTGGTAGGACTCCTGGGAAGCCTGTCCATGAGGCAGACATGGAGGATGCACGCAACCTGGTAGCCTTCTCAGCCAGCGTGAGTGTGGGCTCCCTGCCCCCCTCAGGTCACCCCGAGTCCCAGTCCCATACCGCCCAGCTGTATGAGAAGTTTAACCAGGAGATGGTCACTGGTGAGGGGGCCGCAGCTCAAGCTAGGCTTCAAGCTAGCCCCCCAGAGGACCTGAACACCCTGCAGAATGCCCTGAGCCAGGCACGGCACGGCTACAAGCCCCCCAACTGTGACTGTGAAGGGCCAGACTGCCCAGACTACCTGGAATGGCTGGAGAAGAGGATCAAAAAGACAGGGGAGGAGCGGGACAACAACATGCCCTGCTCCAAGATGACTGCTGACACACCGCCTCATCAACAGCCCCCCCACCCCCATCCTCACCCCCAACCCCATGTCAATGGAGGAAACCCTCCCTCCTGTCCAGCCATACACCCACACCAACAGGGCCAACACCCAGCCCCTATCCCCTGTTCCCCTCAGGTCCTCTCCATCGCCAAGGAGAAGAATGTCAGTCTGCAGACGGCTATTGCCATCGAGGCCCTGACCCAGCTGTCTGCAACTGTCCCCCACACTGTGGTCCCTCCAGCCCAGGCCTCCTCCACCAGCCACCCCCAACACCCCCCTCCACACTTCCAGCAAGGCAACCACCTGGTCCCCTCCTCCCCCGACCCTCTCTCCTTTTCGTCTTCCTCGCATTCACAATCCGTCCCTCCTGGACTATACCCCCAGCCCCAGCAGAGCACCGTGTCGTGGGAGCAGCAGCACAGACCCCAGTCCCAGGGCCATCCGACCCACGCCTCCCCTCTCCCGGCCTCCACTTCGCCCTTCACTGGGCATCCCCAGGCAGGCAGCCCTCGGCCTCACCCCCAGCAGTGGCAGAAGCAGGAGGCCCCTGGGGGATCCCAAGAGCAGAGGAACCAGTGGATTAACTCAGATTCCCAGCAGCCTCGCTTTGCGCTTCCGTCCGGTGGCCACAGCGCTAGCGACCCCATGTCCGAGCTCAAACAGCTACTGAGGGACTCCAGCGGAAAGTACATAAACGGCCCCTTCAAGTTGCCCGTCCCACACCACCACATCAAGCAGGAACCAGGGATGCCTCGGGTCAAGCAGGAGGCAGACTCCGGGGAGTACCAGAGCTCTGCCTGCGCCTCTATGGGGGGCTGCTATGGCCTGATGAATGGCCAGCAGCAGCCTAGGTACCCTGGGCCACCTCTCTCCCCGGGCAGCGCAGCCATCCGCCACTCCACCCAGACAGCTCTGCAGCAGCACCTTCACCACAAGAGGAACCTCTTCTCCAACCCTCCCGGCCACCCAGGCCTCTGCCCTCTGCGGCCCACCAAGGCCTGCCAGAACCTCCGCAAGTGGTGGCCCCAACAGATGGACCCGGAGGGCCACCCTATCCCCATGCCCATCAAGCAGGAACCCAAGGAAACCAAGAAGAGGAAGAGCACAGCAGGAACATCTCCGCTCCTCAAGCAGCACCCAGTGGGTGGGATGCTGCTCCAGCCAGGCCCCAAACCCAAGACGATAGTAATCAAGAAGACCAAGCAGAAGGCCTCCCTGCCAACCTTCCTGCCTCACAGACAGATCTCCATACAGAAACCGTCTCCCCTCGCCAAGAACGGAGCCCTGCCTCTGGCCAGCGCCCACCAAGGTTCTCTCCCTCTCCCTACCTTCCCCCTCCTCAGTAACCCCACTCAGGCTGCCGCAGGCCTCCCTGCCCAGGCCCAATCTCAGGTATCCATTTTAAACTCTTCTATTGTACCCTCTGTCGCTGCTTCTGCCTTGTCTGTAAACACTCCAGACGTCTCAAACCCTCAGCCTCTCCCTGTAGCCCTGGATGTCCTGGCAAGCTCAGGGGAGGCCAGCGCCACACAGACCTCCACCCCTCAGACCTCCACCACCTCTCAGTCCATTCCAGGCCTCAGTTCCCTGGACCCCAAGTTCGAGGAGCTCATCTGCCAGTTTGAGGCAGAGTTCGGGGACAACTCATCCTCGGCCCCAGAGCCCTGCCCTCCTCAGATCCAGAGACAGCCCCAGGACCAGGCCCCCTCAGCCCAGCCCGTGGTGACAGAGTCTCAGCCCAACGTTAACTCAGGACAAGCCAGGCCCCCATCACCATCCAGCGCTACCATCACCCAGTCCTCCAGCCCTGCTCCTTTAGCTCCTACCACAGCCCCACCAGCAGACCAGGACATGGAGGTGGACAAGGAGAAGGAGTCAGGGGGTGTGAGTGAAGCAACGTCCACCTCCACCACACAGCCCTCCACTGAGAGCCCCATGGAGGAGCAGCGCGAGGGGACCAAGCTGCCACTCTCCCCGTCCCCGCTGCCCAAACGCATGAAGATCGAGGCCAATGGGAACGTAGCTGTCCTCTCCACCACTGGATTATTCTCTGATGGATGCGAGGACGACACCCCCACTAAGGATGGCTTCCCCCTTAACCCCTCCCTAAAAGGCTTCCTGGAGTCACCGCTACGCTACCTGAACACGCCCACTAAGAGCCTGCTAGACACGCCCGCCAAGGACCTCCAGGCAGAGTTCCCCACCTGCGACTGTGTCGGTGAGTGGTGTGTGTCTGTGTTTGTATTGAACAGTTTTAATGTAGCTGTTGGCTACAGAGTTACACATGGCTGCACACAAATGTTTTTGGTATATAATAAAAGTATCTAGTATAGAAACACACAAACTCATTTAAAAGACTGCTACGAAACCAATAACTAGCCTACTGATTTTTCTGCACTCGTTTTGTCTAGGGGACTTAGGCCTAGCTACATGGCCTAGCTACATGGCCTAGCTACATGTGTGCATTAATGTGAGAAATCAGCGTTTGAGGACCGTGTTGGATGCCCAGGGAGACTGCAACCTTACCTTGGTTCAGGGCCTGCTCTGTCTCTCTTGACCTCTTGGTCAGCCAGTCCATGCAGATTATTGTTTGTTCAGATGGTGAAAAAATAAACATAGAAAATGGAAAACTACAAACAGGCATGTCCAACCTAAAGAGTCAAAACAAAAGAAAGGGGTCATGGCCACCAAAACCATCAGCCTCACAACCTTAACCCTTAGCCTACAACCGCAGCCCCGGGGAAATCAAATTAACATCATAAACAAATCCACATCAAAATCTGTCTGTTTAAGCTAGAGATATCTGGTATATTATTTTTGCATGGATTCCATCTCAATCCACTGCATCTGCCGATATCACCCTTCAGCATTTGCAGTGAATGGTGGCAGAACTAGTGCGGTATTTGTCAGACCATGAGACATCCTGAAAATCGGTCTTCTCACGAAAACGTCCGTAGCGTCCGAACGGTTTGACCTACACTATTATGACCCCTCTGTGGAAAGCTGCCACTTTCATGCCCACAAGCCTCACGAGACTCTTCTGAAGGTACCTGGTACCAGTTTAAAAAATGTATGGAACATTGCTGCGGGAACTTACATTCAGCCACAAGAGTATAAGTGAGGGCACTGATGTTGGGCGATTAGGCCTGGTTCGCAGTCAGCGTTCCAATTCATCCCAAAGGTGTTCGATGGGGTTGAGATCAGGGCTCTGTGCAGGCCAGCCAAGTTCTTCCACACCGATCTCAACAAACCATTTCTGTATGGACCTCGCTTTGTGCACGGGGGCGTTGTCATGCTGAAACAGGAAAGGGCCTTCCGCAAACTATTGCTACAAAGTTGGAAGCACAGAATCGTCTAGAATGTCATTGTATGCTGTAGCATTAAGATTTCCCTTCACTGGAACTAAGGGGCCTAGCCCGAACCATGAAAGACAGCTACATTACATTATTCCTCCTTCACTAAACTTTACAGTTGGCACTATGTATACGGGCAGGTAGCGTTTTCCTGGCATCCGCCAAACCCAGATTTGTCCTTTGGACGGCCAGATGGTGAAGCGTGGTTCATCACTCCAGAGAACGCGTTTCCACTGCTCCAGAGTGCAATGGCGGCGAACTTCACACCACTCCAGCCAACGCCTGGCATTGCACATGGTGATATTAGGCTTGTGTGTGGCTGCTCGGCCATTGAAACCCATTTAATGAAATTCCGACAAACAGTTATTGTGCTGACATTGCTTCCAGAGGCAGTTTGAACTCGGTAGTAAGTGATGCATCCGAGGACAGACGATTTTTACGCGCTACGCGCTTCAGCACTCGTTCGTCCCGTTCTGTGAGCTTGTGTGGCCTACCACTTTGCGGCTGAGCCGTTGTTGCTCCTAGACGTTTCCACTTACAGTTGACCGGGGCAGCTCTAGCAGGGCAGAAATTTGATGAACTGACTTGTTGGAAAGATAGCATCCTATGACGGTGCCACGTTGAAAGTCACTGAGTTAAGGCCATTCTACTGCCAATGTTTGTCTATGGAAATTGCATGGCTGTGTGCTCAATTTTATACACCTGTCAGCAACGGGTGTGGCTGAAATAGCCGAATCCACACGCAGACAGTTTAGTGTCTAAAATAAGGGCATAAATACATGTTAAAAATTCCTGATCTTTCTTATATCTCTCAGATATAGGACAGACACTTCAGGACAAACTTCCTTTAGATTTTTGGGGGACTTTATGTTGTTTCATGTAGTGAATCTGTTATTCAATGTGTTTCTATTGGCTAATAGCAGTAATGCCAATGTGATCCTTGGTATCTTAAAATTCTAAATCAAAGGGGTCTTAAAATTTTAAATCAAATAGCTAAATGATCCTTGGAATTACCATCTTAAAACATCTCCATATGTTAGCTTGGACTAGAGGGTTCATTGGCAGCACCTGATGTGCTTATTAAGCCTTGGCTCAGCACCTAGACCCGGTTGCTGCCACCTAGGGGATGAAGTGCGGAACTGTATCCTATGATCGCATACATTTAGTGTTCATAAAAAAACATTTCACATACTGTACAGCAGTGGCTGAGGCTGTACAGCAGCAGATGTACACTCTTAGAAAAAAAGGTACTCTCTAGAACCAAAAATAGTTATTCGGCTGTCCCCATAGGAGAACCCTTTGGAGAACCCTTTTTGGTTCTAGGTAGAACCTTTTTGGTTCCAGGTAGAACCCGTTTCAGTTCCATGTAAAATCATTTTAAGAGGGTTCTACATGGAACTCAAAAGGGTTCTTGCTGGAACCAAAAAGGGTTCTACCTGGAACCTAAGAGGGTTCTCCTATGGGAACCCTTTTTTCTTAGAGTGTATAGAGGCTGTTACTACTGTAACAGGTGGTACAATCACTTCTGCTCCAGCTCTTCTCTCTGGACATCTCATGAGTGTGTCTAAGAATGTGAGTGTTGCCAGCCGGGGTGTGTGTGTATTGCCAGGATGTGCGTCCCGAGCCACTGCTCTCCAGTAAGCTACAGTGCAAGGAGCATAGGGAGACAGCGGGAGAAAGAGGGCCGCCATTGTGTCCATTGTGTGGATCTGGCTGGCAGACAGCACAGAGCAGGCCACTCTGTCTAGGCTACATGTCTGACAGAGTGGGACACAGTCTCTTTGGCTTCATCCCAAATGGCACCCTATTTCCTATTTAGTGCACTGGTCAAAAGTAGGCCACTGCTCAAGCTTCTGACATACAGAGACTAGCTTGACATATACAGTAAGTACTTTGGTAGATATACTGTGGTCCTGGATAGTTGTTTAAGTAGTCTATAGTAGTGTATGTTTATGTATTGTAGTCCTGTAAGTCACTGTCAGAACGTTTTCTCGTGTTCCGTGTCAGTTGTCTAAATGGTCTGATAGTGTGTTCATTTAACAATTTTAAAGTGTTCAGCAGTGGAAAGCAGAGCCAGTGTTTCTATAAACAGTTTAGTGTTTAGTGTTCTCAGTGCAGTGGGGGAGAGAGAGACAGAAAGAATCAAAGCCACAGCACGGCATGAAAACTTTCTCTTGGTGACGACTCCCCCTCCTCTTCAAACTGAGCACTGAACACACCCAGGTCCCACAACGGCATTGCTCCTCCATCATTGAGAGGGATAAATTCACAGAGCTGGAGAGAGACATGGTGGAGCTCAGAGAGCTAGTCCCCACACTCCAGACAGCACAGACACACACTCCAGATGAGAACAACCCCCCCCCCCCCCCCCCCACCCCCACCCCCACAGGCACAAATGACCTGAGAGCCCAGCTGGAAAGGGTGGCCACAGCACTCAAGGGAGTGATTGAAAAAGCCTCTTCCACTTTTCCTAACGCACACTTTCTCCACCGTGCTACCACAAAAATACTTTCACCCTGCCACCATACAGCGGGTGAATGCAAGCATTTCCCGGGACTGTGCCTCAAAACCAAATGTTTACCTGGCCCACCACTCCACCTTGGACTTGAACAGCCTTTATGACCAGGTCCACCTCTACAAGGCAGCAGTCCCCACCTTTGCCAGGATGCTGAAAGACATCACCCTCAACTGCAGCCCCAGCACCTCATATAGGAGCAACAGAGATACTGACACCCCGCCCAGACCAGCGAGACGCAGTTCCTCCCAGAACTGCGTGATCCCCCCTGGAGGACCTACCCAGACCACAGTAACCACCAGCCACATCCCCACCCCAACCAGTCGACCCGTCCCCAAACAAACCCTAGCCAAACCCTATATAGGCCCCCCCAGATCAGTCTTATGCCCCTTCTGCCTCCCGCCCCTCCAGCAAGGACCTCAACATAACAGGCGCACATATGCCCAGGCCATGAGCAGAGCAACAGGCCTAACCCCGACTAATACACCCGCGCAAGCCACATCCTGTGACCTAAGAGGTATATATCAGATACTCAACATGCTCTGCTGTAACGGTCCGAGACTAAACCACATGAAAACAACATTAGACATTGTGGACACAAAACTTTCACTATCTCATCCTGGAACATATAAGGTCTGAGGTAATCTGTCTTTGGCCTAAAGAGCAGGAATCCAGACTTCATCAAAGATATTGGAAATACAGACGTTGTCATCTTACAAGAAACATGGTATACACTGGTTGCCCTCTAGGTTACAGAGAGCTGGTATTCCGATCTACCAAACTACCAAGTGTGAAAACAGGGAAGAGACTCAGGGGGTATGCTGAGTTGGTATAGACCTAACCCACTCTATTAAAGAAGTCACAACAGGAACATTTTACATCTGGCTAGAATAAGGAAATTAATAAGGAAATTATCTCAACAGAGAAAAATTTCCTCATGTGTGCTACCTATATCCCCCCAATAGAATCCCCATATTTTAATGATGACAGCTTCTCCATCCTAGAGGGGGAAATCAACCATTTCCAGGCACAGGGACATGTACTTGTCTGTGGCGACCTAAATGGCAGAACTGGTCAAGAACCTGACACTCTTAGTACACAGGGGGACAAACATCTACCTGGAGGTGACAGCATTCCCTCCCAAATATGAGCGTACACAGTGGCAGAATACCTGACCACCGTGACTGACACAAAATTAAGGATAGCTTTGACTATGTACAGACTCAGTGAGCAAAGCCTTGCTATTAAGAGAGGCCTCCGTAGACAGACATGGCTCTCAAGAGAAGACAGGCTATGTGCCCACTGCCCACAAAATAGACTTAGCTGCACTTTCTAACCTCGTGCCAAATGTATGACCATATTAGAGACACATATTTCCCTCAGATTACACAGACCCACAAAGAATTCGAAAACAAATCCAGTAATATTTGTGACCTGTTGCCTCAAGAAAAGGGCAACCAGTGAAGAACGAACACCATTGTAAATACAACCCATATTTATGTTTATTTATTTTCCCTTTTGTACTTTAACTATTTGAACATCATTACAGCACTGTATATAGCCATAATGAGAGAGAGAGAGAGAGAGAGAGAGAGAGAGAGAGAGAGAGAGAGAGAGAGAGAAGAGAGAGGAGAGAGAGAGAGAGAGAGAGAGAGAGAGAGAGAGAGAGAGAGAGAGAGAGAGAGAGAGAGAGAGAGAGAGAGAGAGAGAGAGAGAGAGAGAGAGAGAGAGAGAGAGAGAGAGAGAGAGAGAGAGAGAGAGAGAGAGAGAGAGAGAGAGAGAGAGAATGACTGCAGGGAACACTTGCTATGCTGAGTGCAAAGGGCGCCATACAACGGGGCTCAATAGTTGCTAACGACCATGAGGTCCTAATGGCCTGGTACTCATGGCTTTATTGTCCCTCTATTGCAAATGCGATCGAAAATCACATCAAACACGTATGATCAAAACAGTAGGCCTATCTTACTTTTAAAACTCACCTTACTGTGATGATCAATCTAAAGAAATAAGTTCAACAGCAGGTTGAAACGTTGTAAAACATGGTTGTTGTGGTTGTTGTTTGAAAGCCTAACAACGAAATGGACAGCGTTTTCTAAGGTGATGATTATTTCAAAACACCCATATGCATATTATAGCGTCTGCATATCCATAGGTTTATAAGCCCAAGCCCCCCCCCCCCCAAATATAAATACATCTGAATTAAAATGGATGATTGTGCCGTAATACAATACATAGCCTATCGCAAATTACTTATAAGATGTCTTTGGTACATACTTGTTCTAGCCTACATCAAAATTAAACAAATTTGCCTTTGAGTGTGAACTGTATTATTATGCATACTGGATGGTCTAGTTAGCTTATGCTATGTCTGGGAGAGAACGTATAGCGCTAGTCGATGCTTTTGGTTCATAGATTGTGCAGGGCAGCCTACAATTAGTGAATTTGTATTTGATTTTGAATTGTTTGAGTTTTCATAACTAATTGGGTGACACATTACCTTTAGCAAACCTACAAACGAGCGTCAATGCCATACAACACTCCTTCCATGGCCTCCATCTGCTCTTCAATACTAGTAAAACTAAATGCCTGCTCTTCAATCGAACGCTGCCCGCACCCGCCCGCCGGACTAGCATCACTACTCTCGACGGGTCTGACTACAAATACCTAGGTGTCTGGTTAGACTGTAAACTCTCCTTCCAGACTCACATTAAGCATCTCCAATCCAAAATGTAATCTTGAATCGGCTTCCTATTTCGCAACAAAGCCTCCTTCACTCATGATGCCAAACATGCCCTCGTAAAACTGACTATCCTACCGATCCTTGACTTCGGCGATGTCATTTACAAAATAGCCTCCAACACTCTACTCAGCAAATTGGATGTAGTCTATCACAGTGCCATCCGTTTTGTTACCAAAGCCCCATATACTACCCACCACTGCGACCTGTATGCTCTCGTTGGCTGGCCCTCAGTACATATTCATCGCCAAACCCACTGGCTCCAGGTCATCTATAAGTCTTTACTAGGTAAATCCCCGCCTTACCTCAGCTCGCTGGTCACCTTAGCAACACCCACCCGTAGCATGCGCTCCAGCAGGTATATTTCACTGGTCACCCCCAAAGCCAACACCTCCTTTGGCCGCCATTCCTTCCAGTACTCTGCTGCCAATGACTGGAAAGAATTGCTAAAATCATTGAAGCTGGAGGTTCCTATCTCCCTCACTAACTTTAAGCATCAGC